>PITA01004554.1:0-113642 GCA_004023965.1 Spilogale gracilis
GTCCTGAAGACCACACCTCGATATCCTCTGTAGGGAAAGGGAGGCTGCAGTTGAGAGACAAAAGAGGTTTCAGATCTGGGCTTTAAACTATCTCGGGCTTCTATGCTGGCAGTTGAAGGTGTTTTTCCAGGGTTAATCTTGATTGCGTGTGGTTTTGCTTCTTGGTAACTATAGAATTTAGTTGCTCTACGGGATTGGATACTTGTGTAAATCCTTCAGAAATGTTTGTGGAACGAAATGAACCATATGAAGGACTCAGCACTCAAGAGTAATCTGTCTAACAATTAGTCTTGAACAGGAGAGTCCTCTAATTTTCCCTATAAACCATTATGACGGCCATCTATAAATGCATATAAATCATGCTGGCACATAATTCATCACGGGTTTATTGGGCATCTGCGGGTGCCAGGCAGTGTGCTGGGCACCGACAAGGACAGGAGTGATCAGGAACATAGACCTGTGGTCTTTTTTATGGTCCTAGGAAGGAGACAATGTGAAACCGTAAAACTAATGATTAATCTTGCGGTGGAAGTGCTGTGAGGGAAACATAATAAGAGGTGCCTGGAGAGTGTTGAAGGTTGGGCTTTAAGCTGGTTGGAAGGGGTCACTGAATGGGTAAGCGAGGCCTGATGGAGAGGGTGGGCGAGCCTCTCCGTTAGAAGTAGCTTACTTAGCGTTTTCCGGAACACAGGGAAGGCTTGGTGGCCAGAGTATTGGCCTCAAGAGTATGTCACCCCTTGAGATAATGACTCCTGGAAGTTTATTTATTGCTAGAAAGTAGTACTTCCCCTTTGATTATACAGATATTAAAAATTAAAGATTTGTTTTTATAGAATTCTGTGATTTGCTGAACAGTCCTATATTTACTTTCATCCTATTTCTTGAGATTATATAAAATACTTTCTAAATGTCCAAAGTCTTGATTATATCCTTTCAGTCTTATAGAAATATAAGAATTTCTAATTTATACTGTATTTCATTGTGAAGTGAAAACAAAGAATAAAAATTTGCTTTATCCCTGTCACTATAAAATATAAGTACTACGGCGCCCAGGTGGCTCAGTGGGTTAAAGCCTCTGCCTTCAGCTCAGGTCATGATCTCAGGGTCTTGGAATCGAGGTCTGCGTCTGGCTCTCTGCTCAGCAGGGAGCTGCTTCCTCCTCTCTCTCCCCCTGCCTCTCTGCCTACTTGTAATTTCTCTCTATCAAATAAATAAATAAAATCTTTTAAAAAAATATATAAGTACTACAAACATTTTTGTCTGTATTCTGCCATTTTTTTAAGATTTTAGTTTTTTTAAAGATTTATTTATTTTAGAGAGAGAGCACAAAAGCGCAAGTGAAAGTGTGAGTGTGGTAGGGAGGGGCAGAAGGAGAAGGAGACAGAGAATCCCCAGCAGGTTCCTTCTGAGCACAGAGCCTGATGTAGGGCTCAGTCTCAAGACCCTGAAACAATGACTTGAGCTGAAATCAAGAGTAGGATGCTCAACCGGCTTAGCTACCCAGGTGCCCCTAAGATTTTATTTTTAAAAAAGTTTTACACACCGGTAAAATACATTCGGACTGACGATTCTGTTTCCAATCTATTTCTCTTGCAGGTAGGCAGCTCTTTCTTTCCTTTTTTCTTTCTTTCTTTTTACAGACTGTCTAGCTAGTTTACAGTTTCTGACCTGGCTGCCGAAAGATACTCTGGATTGTTTATAACCAAGAGAGAACCATTAAAAGTGCCATTCAAAATGGACTGAAGTATTAAAAATGTCTGAAAAGGGCCTGACAGTGATAAAAATGTCAAGTTGCCTGTAATTTAAATAAAGCAGAGTCAGTAGAAGGGTAAACATACGGTAACAAAGGACGGCTTTGAAATCTTTGTTCTTACTGTTGAGTGAATATTCTCAGGTGGTAACAGATCATCTGACCACCCATGACTGCTGCTCTGTGGGACAAGTAACCAAAACGATGGGCACCTCCCTGGAGGTTATACATGTGGACAGTTGATCTTCAGTGGTCGTAGGATTTCCATATGTGATCTGGTTTTCAGTGTTACTGGGATTTTCTAAGTGAGAATTTTTCTATCTGGGTGTATAAAAAGAAAAGAAACAGTAGCTGTGTGAAAAGGAAGTTGTTTTAGGGTGACTGAGTTCTGGAATTGTAAAGAGGGCAGGAGAGAAGCAGGATGGTTGATGCTGCCCGTCCAGTTGCATGAGGTGGCTCCAAAGCACATTGGGCAGAGAGTCAGCTGGAGAAAAATTAAAAGCAGGAGATAACTGTCATGGGATCCTATCCAAGCAAATGGAAAAGGCCCAGAGAGAAAAACTCTTTAGGTATGATTTTGAGGTTAGAGTTTGGGCAGTGAGAGAAGGGAGGGAACTCTTTCTGTCCAGAATAACATCCCTCTGGGGAGGTTAGACTCTCCCTGGTAAACAACAAAACAAAACAAAACAAAAAACTGTGGCGTTCTAACTGGCCTTACTTAACAGTTCTTAACAATTAAAATGTAGTATCGTACAAATAGAAGGAAGCTACTTAAATAGGAGAATGTACATCTCAAACCTAACTGGTAAAATGCTAAAGTTATTTTTAACTTAATCCAGCTTTCATTGAACATTATTTTAGAGGTTCTAGGTAAAGTAATAAGGAAATTAGATTATTGCTTAAAGTATTGGTAGAGGCAGATTTAGTGTACTTGCTAATGTGATTGATATACTTAGAAAACCCAGTTTAAAAAAAAAAAAAGCCGAGTAAATGAAGGCTGGTAAAATGGCTGGATTACAAGATTATATTATAGGATAATGTATATAGTGTGAGCCTGTCTGTGTAAAAACAAGCAGTAAGAATTCATGATTTACGTCTGCACGTGTTTGGAGAAAAGTTTGGAAGAGGGGACACTGACTAGACTGTTAACCTTGGTTACTTTTTTTGGTTACATCTTTGTATTCTCTGGACATGTTACTTTTATAATTTTTGTGAAGGAAGTTTATAAATGGTTAAGTCTTTTGGTATTTAAGAATGTTTGTATTTTCTAATGATTCCTTCTGTACCAGATCTTTATTATGTACCCTAGTGCCCTCCGTGTTTAGCTGTTACTGGTGATGTCCTTCTGTGAGCAGTACTGGTGTTGCCTAGTGGTCATTTATTCCTGTTTCCTTCCTTCTTCCCCAGCATCTGATTTGAGCTACTCTCATTTGATACTTGAAGATTCTTTCGATATCCATAAGACCCATCAGAAAGATTAAAACTCTTCTGTTCTGCTTCCCATATTCCCTTTTGATAGTTGTACTCTACATTATTATACAGTGCATGGTCTCCCGTATCACCCACTGTCCTTGTGTTTGAAATCTACTAGCAAATACTAAGGCTAACATTCTTTCCCAAGTCTCCCTTGTCATTTTGGTTGCTTAATGCTCATTCTCTACCAGATTTCTCAGGACAGGTTATAGAACAATATTCTGTGAATTGATGGTGCATTTCTTTTTTTTTTTTTTTTTTAAGATTTTATGTATTTATTTGACAGAGAGGGAGATCACAGATAGGCAGAGAGACAGGAAGAGAAAGAGAGGAAAGCAGGCTCCCCACTGAGCGGAGAGCCTGATGTGGGACTCAATCCTCATGACCTGAGCCGAAGGCAGAGGCAGGTCACCCAGGTGCCCTGATGGTGCATTTCTTAACAATATGTCTGCAGCCTTTAAATTTGAAGGCCACTTTGCCCGAATATAAAAATCTTTGGATCACATTTTTTTCCTTAAGTGATTTAAATATGTTACTCCATTATCTTCTAGTGCAAAGCATTGCTGGGCATCTTTGACAGCCTAATTATCTTTCCCTTAAAAGTCACTGGATCTTTTTGCTAGATTCTCAAAGGATTTTTTTAACCTTTTATTTCAAAGTCTGATCATCTATTAAACCATGCTGTGGTTGCCATTTTCAGTCACTCTTCTCCAAAAAAATCAATGTATTCTTTCAGAGAAGAATTGCAAGCCTTTTCTTTTGTTTTTAACCTTAGTAAAGTCTTGATGAGAGTTTTCAGTATTTCTTTTATTACATTGCTTTGGTTTCCTTTTTCAGGGACTTGGCCTGTGAGGTCTGTGTTTGATCTTCTTTGCCTGTCAAATGTTTCTTTCACTTTCTCTCAAAAATTTTAAAATCTTTATTTATTAAAAAAAAAAATTACTGGGCACCTGGCTGGCTCAGTCAGTAGTCATGCAACCCTTGATCTCAGGGTCTTGATTTTGCACCCTACAATGGGGGTAGAGATTAATTTTTAAAAATATATTAAATGTGGTTTAAAAAATTTTTTTTTCAATATGGGGCACCTTGGGTGGTGCAGTGTGTTAACACTCCCTCGAGTTTCCTGGAGTCCCCTTGAGAATCTCTCTCCCTGACCCTCTGCCTCTCCTGCTCATACCCTCTCTCTCTCTCTAAAGAAGTCCTTTTAGGGGCGCCTGGGTGGCTCAGTTGTTTAAGCGACTGCCTTCGGCTCAGGTCATGATCGTGAAGACCCAGGATCGAGCCCCACATCGGGCTTCCTGCTCAGCGGGAAGCCTGCTTCTCCCTCTCTCAGTCCCTCTGCTTGTGTTCCCTCTCTCGCTGTGTTTCTTTCTGCCAAATAAATAAATAAAATCTTAAAAAAAAAAGTCCTTTTAATTAAAAAAAATTAAGTATGATTTCATAAAGTTTACAGAAAAATTATAATAGTACAAGGAACCTATTTCTATTTCTTTCTTAAATTTTTTTTAACTCCTTATTTTTCTTTTAAGGCATTAAACATGTTTATTTGCACTCACAATCCTCTTTGTTTTGTCTTCATTTCTGAAAATATATTTTCCTTTTATGTTTAATTCTTTCCTGATTTCTTTTGCTTCTCTCTTCAGATCATCCTTTTTTTCAGTGACTGTGATTCTTGATTTCTCATTCTTGTCTGTATTGTTCTTCCATAGCTTTTACCACTTTCTTAATTTCTGTTTGCTAGTTGGATGAGTTTTCGTGGTCATCTTTCCAGCTGGCTTTTATTTTCTGTAAAGATACTGCTGTGTCCCTTACTGTCTTTTGTAGAAAAATGCTTTGTGGAACTCAAGTGCTTCTTGTCTTTACATCATTTTTAAGTGAACAGTTTCCTTGTAGCTCTAGGAAGGAAGGGGTGGGTCAGATAGATAATCTAGTTTAGGGCTCTCCGGCTCCCTCTTCCGATGTCTTTGTGAAATTATTTTAAAATTACCTTGTAACTTTGTGAGATCTCCTTCTCCTGTTCCTCCCATCATTCTCTTTCCTTAGCCCCCCTTTGCTCGTATTTACTTAATTTGTTCTACTCCTAGACGTTTCTCCTCAGTGCAGGACTTTGTCCTAGGAGGGCTTTTCTGCGCTCAGTTTTGAGGGTCTCTAGGGCCTGGAATGCCGCAGTACCTTGGGTGGCGGGAGAGCCTGGCCTTGCCCTTGAACTGGAGCCTGCAGAATCTGTTCCCGGTTTGGCTGCTAACACAGATTGGACACCACGCTTCACAGCGCCCATCTGCTGGTGACTGGGAGGTTCTTCCCATCTCAGAGTTGTCAGACTCACCAGTGGTCTTGAGTCACCTTCCTCCCACACAAATGCTGATGCCATGTGGGTCTCAGTGAGTGGCTTGTCCCTGTGTCCTTGTATTTCAGGGTCATACTGGTGCCCTGCCTCTGGTTTTGTTTTGGTTGTCTGAGTTATTCTTCTATCCTCGCTGCTGTTTACTTATGTGGAGAAACTTGGGAGGAAGGGAAATTGCTGTTGTTGCCGTCATCTTCCCAGTCCTAAAACCAGCGTCATCACTCAGAAGCCTATATCTCATTATATCATCCCCTTACTTTGAAAAACTGAGCTTTTAGATTCTCCTTCAAGAAAACTTTCAAACGTATAGAATTAGAGAGATTAGTATAATGAACCTTTATGTATCCATTACCTAGTTTCAAAAATTATAAACTCAGGGCCCATCTTCTTTCATCTGAATTCCCCACAACCCACCCTGTGAACCCCTCCTAGCTCGGATTTGTTTTGAAGTAAATCCTAGCGCCATAACAAATACTTTTTTCAAAGAAGAAAAAAAAAATCTGAATACTCTGGGATCGAGGAAGTCAGATGCACCTCTAGAGGAAGATGAAAGATCCAGGAAAGGAGATAATAGCATCCAGGGTCTGGGGCTGAGGTGCCCGTCAGCCTGGAAGTACTATCGCCAGCCTCCGGGGAGCTGACCAGCATGGCAAGGAGCTAGCAAGACTGTGCCTGCTGTTCCTGTCTGAGTATCGTTTGCAGAGAACCCCAGTATGTCATAACTTGGAGTGCTTCATACTAAACTGAGTCCCTCCTCAGCTCGGCTTGGCAGCTCCATGTAAGATCCATCCTGCTATCCCAGCCATTGGCCTGCTCCATCCCTTTCTAGGGAGGGTGTCCATTCAGATGGGATGTTGCCTTCTCCAGGAATGTATCACATCAGAAAGTGTCTCTGCCTGCAGGGGAAGGGCTAGGGGTGGGAGGAGAGGCACATCCTTCCAAGAAATGTTTCTCTCACACCCAGCCATTCCCTGGGTATCCTAGGCAGGAAATTACTCATTACTGGAAAATCACCCGTGAGCCTTGTATTGAGGAGGCCAGAGAGAGAACAGAATTCTCAAAGTTAGTTCGGTCATCAGTACTTTCTTACTGCAGTCATTTTGTATCCGCTGTTTGCTGTCAGCCTCATGCTGTAGCTTCCTTTCTGGATTCCAGATTCATTGCTCTCTCTTGCTGCTTTCTGACCTGCTTGTTATAAACTCCTCTGGTAAATCCTTACTGAGGGCCCTACTGAAAGAATTCAGTTGCTCTGCACAACAGGCTAGACCTGGTGAGTGTCCGCTCCTTCGAGCAGGGAGACTCATCTGTCATCTCTTATTGTCCAGCCCTGTTGAATGGGGGTGGGAAGTTTAGGGAGTGTTTTTTTGTGCCCTGGGCATCCCCAGGAGTCTGAGCACACCGGCATGGGGCTTAGGCCACCGTAGTGACTACCATAGTGTGGTGCAGGCCTAGTCAGTGGCCCAAACAGCAGGCTTCTGAGGTTGCCAAAAGGAAGAATGGCCATTCCTTCTGTATCCTGTGCCTCTGTGCCAAGGTTTCCTTTCAGGCAACGGTGCTGGGATGGACTGGGCAAAAACAGGTTGGATTGGACAGAGCTATTTGATTTATTTCTTCCAACTGACGCCAGTCAGAGTCTGCAAGGAGAAGCCACTGGTCAGCAGGGCCAGGAAGATCACTTTCCTCTGTACCAGATGTGGCTGCTCTGCAGTTAGCTACTCCTGAATTTACAATTCCCATTTTTACTAACTAACCTTGGTGCTTTTCCCCTTTTCCTGCAGAATAGATTTCCCCTCTGATCACTACTTCCTCAGTATTTGTTTATGGCCACAGGTGGTCTTCCCCCACTAAATGGGAACTCATTGAGGATGGGGATCATGACCTAACTACCTGCCTCATCAACACTTGGCACAACTTGAAATGCAAGGGCAAGAATTGGCTCCAAGTACAATGATATATTGTGGTTTTGGTTCTGAAGGCCATTGTCAAAACTTGACTTTTGGCATCTCATGGAAGAGTTTGTTTTAAAGGACTATCTTTGGGTGGCAGAACCAATTACCTTTAAAGATTTTTACAATTCTGGCTTTTTAACTGTCCTGTCCTCTTAGGGACATGTATCTTAGGGAAATTTTATATTGTTCGCTCTCTGAGTATTCTTGTGAAGATTGCTTTTCAGCATAATAGGGAAACAAGCATTCTGCTAGTGATTTTTTTTTTTTTAGTTAATGTATTGCTGTTACATGAAAGTGTCCCTAGATTTAGTGCTTCTAAAGTTCTTTATTCTGATTTTTGAAAAATGTTTGATCCACTTGGCCCTTGGGATTTATTTTCCTGCTAGTGAGCCTTGGGAGGAAGAATATCTAGCTACTGTAATATCTTTAAAGGATATTACGTCTCCAGTAGCTTCAGTTATTTATGTAACAGTAGTGACCCCAGTTTGTGTCCAGCAATATGTATATGGATTTGGTTCCTGTTTAGTTCTAGTTGTGGCATTGAGATATCGAGCAAACCCTCTTGAGGAAGGATTTGGCATCTGTCAGCCTTAAAAAGCTTCTAAAAATTGATCATATGTTATTAGCAAAGGTTTACTGCCTCTTTCCATTGTGTAGAGAGTGTGCTTTTCATGGGTTCAACTCAAAGAAGTCAGAAGGCTAAAAGCCTAAGGCTTGTGAGTGGAAAGGAGGAAGGGATAGAACCTTTAAAAAAAATAAAAAAAATCTCATCTCACTAAATATATTGACAAGGTAGGAAGATGTACTGATTTAATTTGTTGAGAAACTGCTACCTATATATTATCTAAAAGGTGCATTTTAATTATATATACTTAATAGTAAAATAAAATTTGTTTTGCCCAAAGTTAGAAGTCAGGCAGTTGACATGGTGAACAATGCTTTGCCTTTTCTTTTTAAAACAGAACTGCTTTTGAACACAGTGACTAGAAATAATGTTTTTAATTCTTTCATGTGTTTTGCTACAAGTTTATATACATGGTAATACATACTAGGTAGATATGGAGGAGATTTTTGTTATCTGAGTCATCCTACCCATTCTTTCCTTACTGAAGAATAAAGGAACAGTATTCATTCTAACTACAAAACTACTGTTGTAGGTTTTAAAAATTCCTCATATTTTAATCTCTTGTGTTCCTGTTGATTTTCAGTTTGCTAAGTAGTTGCAAAAAATGAGTCTAGGCTGTATCATCTTCTTTAAAAAACAACTCAACCTAATTGTAATGGTTCGTCTCTCTCTGAAAAATAGTGGTTTGTTCATTTTGAAATCAGAATTATCAGATGCAGCTGCATTTTGTTACTATTTCAACGTAGGGAATGGGAGGGGGAGCTCTCTGTAATATACAATTTGAGCTGCCGTAATACACAAGCACAAAGATTGCACTGAGGATGGTGGGACTGATAAACTGAACCAGAAACACAGTGTGAGGCTTAAAGGCTAATGAATGGGCGTAGTTGAAAATTGTAGCAGGAAAATAAACTCGAGATAGACTAAATGTTTTTTCAAAAAGCGATATTACCATATTGAGGAAGAAAGGCTTTCTACTGCTAGGAGCAGTAGAGGAAATTACACAGGAAAAGGTCAATAGTTTGGAATGCATACAAATTTAAAACTACTTTTAAACTTTTAATTACACAGGCAGTGCATGTTCCCTGTAGGAAGTATTGGAAAGCAATAGAAAATAAAAAACCACTCATCATCTTGCCAACTAACGGTAGCCGCTCCACTGTTAATACATTGACAGTTTTATGATCATCCTCCTACGCACTTCAATTTAGTTTCCCATACATGAAACTTTTTAAATGCACAACAAATAAATTGGAGAAGTGGCTTCCAGCAGAGACAAAATTGGTGGCTTTTTTAAGATATATAAGTAGGTTATATAAATAAGAAAAATACTCATATTCTCAAAAGTCAATAGGGCAAAGGACAGAAGAGATCAGCCAACATTGAGCACCAAGTTAGGCCAAGTTAGTTGGGCTTCGTTATGAAAGCTGCACACGAACAGCTGTTGGAAGGGATAGACCTGTGACACTGTTTTCTCTATGTTCTCTTCCAGCATTCTGAGACATAATGAAGATATAAATTAAAATGTATGGGAAACATTTTTTCTTTTATTCTTTTTTTTTTTTAAAGACTTTATTTATTTATTTGACAGAAAGAGAAATCACAAATAGGCAGAGAGGCAGGCAGAGAGAGGGGGAAGCAGGCTCTCCGCTGAGCAAAGAGCCCGACGTGGGACTCAATCCCAGGACTCCAAGATCATGACCGGAGCCGAAGGCAGAGGCTTAACCCTCTGAGCCACCCAGGCGCCCCGAAACGCTTTTTTTTTTAGTTGATTTCTCAAAAAAAAAGTGTAGGAGAATGTGTTTATAAATTTGAGATTGGGAGCTTTTTTTTTTTTTTAAGATTTTATTTATTTGACAGAGAAACAGCGAGAGAGGGAACACAAACAGGGGCAGTGGGAGAGGGAGAAGCAGGCCTCCCACTGAGCAGGGAGCCAGAAGTGGGGGGCTCGATCCCTGAACCCTGGGATCCTGACCTGAGCAGGAGGCAGGCACTTAATGACTGAGCTGCCCAGGCGCTCCTCGGCAAATATTTCTTAAGATAGCCCCAGAAAGTGAACCATAAAAAAGAGAAGATTGATAAATTGATCTAATTGACATTAAGAACTTTTGTTCATCAAAAGATACCATCAGGTTGTTTGCAGAAGTAGCCCCAGATTCCTTCCTCCCCCGTCTCCTTGCCTGTCTGATTGTGATTCCCATAAAGAGGTAGAGAGCCAGGGGCGCCTGTGTGGCTCAGTTGGTTAAGCTACTGCCTTTGGCTCAGGTCATGATGCCGGACACTCGAGATCGAGCCCCACATCGGGCTCCCTGCTTGGCTGGAAGCCTGCTTCTCCCTTGCTCACTCCCCCTGCTTGTGTTCCCTCTCTAGCTGTGTTTCTCTCTATCAAATAAATAAATAAAATATTCTTTAAAAAGGTAGAGAACCAGTTTTGAATTTATGTTTGGTTTTGTGACTTGCTTTGGTCAGTGGGATATTGGTGGTCATTGCACAAGCAGAAGCCTGAAAAAGTACGTGGATATTGAGCTTTACCCTCTCTTGCTGCTTTTGAGAATTCTACAGTCACTACCCCGTTAACAAGCCCAGAGTAGTCTGTTGGTTGATGAAGGATGTGTGGCTAAATGACTGCCACCACCCTTGTCAGCAGCCTACCAAGTGTTGGGTATGTGTGTGAGTGAGGCCTTGGGCCACTAGCTGACCATAAGTGCACATCCAAGCCCAGCCAACAGCATATGGAGCCGGAGAGAAGCCAACTTGCTCATCTAGAATCATGAGCAAATAAGCAGTTGGTGTAAGCCCTGTGTTTTGGGGTAGTTTGTTACACAACAAAAACAACTGATACAGAGGAAGATACTTGCAGTGTACATGACCACCAAGGGACATTGTGCCCAGAGTATATAAGGAGCACTGCATATTATTAAGAAAAAGACAACCTAATAGGAAAAAAATGTACAGAGTCTGCATATGATATCATTCCAACTATATGACATTTCTGGGAAAGTCAAAACTATGGAGGCAGTAACAAGATTAGTGGTTGCCAGGGATTTGTGGGAGAGAGGGAGGGATGAATAGGTAGAATTCAGGGGATTTTAGGGCAGTGAAAATATTCTGTTTAATATTGTAATGGTGGATACTTGCAACTATGCATTTGTCAAAACTCATAGCATTTACTAAAGAAAGAGTGAAGCTTTCTCCAGAACACTTCAAGGGCCCCTGGGGCATGTAGCGGTGCCTCACGTCTTGTGTCCTTGTGGCTCCTTGCCCAGAGGTCTTCCGAGCAAGCGTGCCACCAGTTAACAAGCTTTCAGTGCTGATACGATGAATAAGTTACTTTGAAATAACTAAATTAGAGTGGCTGGAAAGTCATTCCTATGATGTTCCTTTCACTTGCTGCCTTCAGATACGCTTTCTCGAGCAGGGATTTCAGGTCACCCTGAGTATTCCGTGACTTCTTTTTTTTTTTTTTTTTTTTTTTTTTTTTTTTTTTTTTTTTTTTTTTTTTTTAAAGATTTTATTTATTTATTTGACAGACAGAGATCACAAGTAGGCAGAGAGGCAGGCAGAGAGAGAGGGGGGAAGCAGGCTCCCCGCTGAGCAGCTGAGCAGAGAGCCTGACGTGGGACTCGATCCCAGGACCCTGAGATCATGACCTGAGCCAAAGGCAGAGGCTCAATCCTCTGAGCCACCCAGGCACCCTATTCCGTGACTTCTTAATGGAGAAACGAAACCGCAGGCTATGGGCTCACAAGGGTTTTGCCTCTTGTAACCTCAGATAAGACTAGCTTGTCTTGGCATGGTAGATAGTAAGCATACACTAAACCTATGATTTTAGGTTTTATCTGAAAACCCTCTCACCAGATTGGCCCGAGGAGATTTTCTTCTGAAGCCCTAGAGTTTTTGCGACCTTTGCTGTTGGTGTAAGCAACATCCTAAACTAGCTTTACGGCTGTGGAGTTTGTCTCTCTCATGGATTAGGGTCTAAAAAACAAGATGAGAAATTTGTGTTTAGACCAGGTTATCCGTAAATCCTTAAATCACCCATAAAGTCTGATGCGTGTGTTTTTATGCATGTGGCCTGATACCATTGTTCTTAAGCACATTTCAGTGCTGAAACCCTAAATTTAATCCACAGGAAGAAGCCAAAAGGAAGATGCAGGTGCCCATAGAAGTTGGGGCTTTTGAACCACTCACTCTGCTTTCTGAGACTAAGCAGACCCTGATGGTTGGGTGGGGGTGTAGGTAGAATGTGCACTTGCTTACGGGCCTTAATCTGTTTTATTGTTAATACTCTGTAACCTGGACGAATGGTTGTGGATGTGTTTGTAGGAGTTCCACGTGACAGCACCTAGCTCCGAAGGTAGCATCCCGTTTATCTGGCTGTCTTCCCCAGTGGAACACAAGGTCCCCCTCATATCCTTCATGGCTGCCCCATGGTCAATGCTCAACAGATACTTAGATGAGTTGGAGGGACTCATAATACTAAATCTAAACCTTGCTTCCTTAACCTCTGTGCAGAGTTCTTTGGAAAGCCATATTGAGGAGCTTGGTCATCTGCTTCCTCTCTTCCCCAAATTATCACTTTATTTTTGAGGCCTCACCAAAGAACTAATCACTTCATAATGCTTTGGGGCATTGATAGTGTCTTCCTTCTTCATCCCTGATCTCCTAAGTGGTGTATAGAAAAGCATATTACATCTAGAGTATATTCAGAAAATTGATCTGTTCGATGATGATAATGCAAAAAAAACCTTGGTTAAGGCACCAGAATCTTGTATTTAAGAAATTCTTAACCGGGGCGCCTGGGTGGCTCAGTGGGTTAAAGCCTCTGCCTTCAGCTCAAGTCATGATCTTAGGGTCCTGGGATCGAGCCCCACATCGAGTTCTCTGCTCAGCAGGGAGCCTGCTTCCCCCCCTCTCTGCCTGCCTCTCTGCCTACCTGTGATCTCCCTCTCTCTCTCTCTGTCAAATAAATGAAATCTTAAAAAAAAAAGAAAGAAAGAAAGAAAGAAAAAGAAATTCTTAACCAAACCTCCTTTCATTTGGAACATTTTGTCTTCCTTGAATTCACCCTCCTGAATTATCTACAGGACCATATCTATTTTATAAGTGTCACTCTCACAGAGGGAACATCGTGTGGGTTCCTGTGGTCCCTCTCTGTGACCGCTGAACTTAGGGGAATTAACCGTGGAAGGAGGAAGCTGGTGGTTGGCACTCTGGTTCTCTGTAAAGGAAGGTGTCAGCCTTCCACTCTCAGGTCTGCCAGCCACTCGTGTCCTTAGTCAGCTGTACCACTGTCTTCCGGCCAAGCGCCAGCACCACCAGGGCCTGAAGTACTTAAACTGTCCTTATGGAAAGCAGAAGGTAAACAAAACAGAAGCGAAAGTAGGTTCCGTTTTTGAGACTGTTCTCTTACAGGAATGGCTTTGTGGTTCTCAGCATTTAAAAAAGATACGGGTTCCAGTGTGTTTTATTGACATCAATTACTGTAAGTCTGATTCATTTTCTGCCTATTGATTTCTGCCCAAGGTGAAAGTCATGACATTTAACAGAAAACATAAGTGATTTTTTAGAAAAAACATATACTTAGGACTGCAAAAATAAGGTTTAGAATCAGTGACACTTGAAAAAGCAGTTTTTATACCTCTTTGTTAATTGTTTTACTTCATGTACAAAGGTTATAGTAGCTTACTATAATGAACTAAGAATGCTATTTCCAGATTAATTTTATCTGCATCAGAGTTTTTCGGTAAGAGACCATATCGATACACTTTCATCAATCACGAAGTTTTCTTAAAGGTCAGATCCTCCAATTCTAAATGAGTCCTGTTGCAGCAGCATAATTGCTGGGACATAATTTTCAGTTCTGAAACTGCATGAGATCTTAGGGAATCAAGAAGAGCTATTAACTACAAATACATAAAGTGGCTTTGTTCTTGTAAGTGATGTAGGGTTATCATCAATGACAGTGGTCCCTTTCTATATTTTTAAGAGTTCTTTACTTTAAATGTCTGTATAACCACAGAGTTGTTAAAATTGAGTGATAACATTAAATCTCTGTTAAGCTTCCAACAGAGTTTCTTTTGAAGATTTTTATCCGTAATATTTTGCAACTTAACCCTTACCCTGATGCGTCTGGGAACTGACTGTTGGGGTGTGTGTTGTGGCGTCTCTCCTCTGTGTCCTGTTTCTCATGCTCTTTTCCTCCCTCCTCCTCTGACTGTTCAGTCTAGCATTTAACCTCTGTTGAGGTTTTATGTTTTGTTTTTGTTTTTAAATTTCCTTTCCAAGATTTCTCATTTGTTCTTTCCTATTTACTTATTCTGGTTTCATTTCTCCCTGTTTTTATTCATAACATCTTTTTTTGAAAAGGTTTCCTTCATTTATCCCTGATCTTGAATATATTTATCTTGAAAGTGCCCGACAGGGTATATAATACATTTCACATGGAATGGATTTATTTCCTAGCTGATTTGTTGGTTCTTTTGCAGAACTAATCGTCTGCTGTGTTTTTGGCTACTGTGTTTACAGGCCATTTTGAGTGGGAGGGCTTTTGTTTCCTTTGCCTTCATTCTCATTCTGGTTTTGAGCCTAGCTATGCCTTTGTGCTTTTCTCTATATTTAATGGACCATTGTTCTGTGTTCCGAGCGGAGGGCGTGCATCGGAGCGTGGAATCGCTCCACTGTCTCCACCAGATGTTCCCCTTGCCAACTTCGTGAAGGGCATTCCATACCCCCCGCCCGCCTCCCCTTCCTGGCGAGGAATATGTAAAACAATCCGATTCTGCTTTTTTTCCATGTCGTTTCCCACATGGGCATACTTGTTCTGCTAGTGATTTGTAGCTCGCTCATCTTAACCTCACCCGGGACCAGTGTGCGAGAAGACTCCGCGCTTTCTCAGGCTCTGGCAGGGAAGGTCATTGTATGTCCTGCAGCCTTTTAAATGCCAACCAGTTTTCCCTGCTTTCCCTGTCTCTCCTTCAGCCCCCACAAACATTCTTAGGTGCTTGGTTTACTTTTCAGCATCTTTTTTTTTTATTCGATATGCAGTCATTTTAAAACTTAAACCAAGACTGGCTTGGTGTTAGTTAGCTAAATTTTAAGCTCGCTCTTTATTAGCTCAACCTTGTAGTGACCTTAAAACTTAACAATATTGAGTATGTGATTGCTTGTATGTCAATTATATGAAGGTATGAGTATCATATCCTAAGATTTTTATAGTAAATGTTATTCCATTAATTTCCATATGTAAAGGACATGGTGTGGCTTTTAGCTTGGAAGGCATTTAACCTCTGACTTGACTGTTTCTTAGAGTGTATGCAGAAATACTATACTTGGTTATACAGAAACTTAATGTTTACCTTTATAATGAGATTTATAACTAACAAAATTTAGTCCACACATTACTTTGAAGATTTGGTTTTTAAAATTTTAGGCTAGCACTCCCTTCCCCCGACTTCTGTATGTATCTCCCTGTCGGGCTGGCAACTGCTACGAGCATTCTGGGAAACGTACACCCCTGTATGCTTGCTTACTGCATTTTAAATTACTGCCTTTACTGTACTTCAGCACTTCCCTTCAATCTAGCTTGCTGTGTCCATTGTTGTGAGCCAGGACATCCATAAAGTACTAGGTTACAGCTCAAACAATCAAATTAGGGCACCATTTGTAAAATGAGGGTCGGGGAGAGTATAGATGTGAAGGTGTGAAGGGACTTTGTAGTTCACGTTGGTCCTGGTGAATGCAGAGTACCACTGGGGGTTTTTCTTCCTTTAGACTTGGAGAACAGGTCACTGTTAGAACCATTAAAAAAATAACTCTTTCTACTCTGAATCCATGTATTAGTCTCTATTTTGGTACTGTCTTGCCATGAGACTGTGTCCCAGTTGCAAAGTAGAATAATAGTGATATTATTCCAATAACTTCCATTCTGTAACAGGTAATTGAGAAAATAGGATCAGATCAGGCATCTGCTTCAACATACTCCGTCCCTCGCAGGAGCTTTTCTGTCCCACGAAATGAAGCATTTGGTATAGAGGTAAAGGACTCTGAGTTTGGGGAGCCTTTGGCACCATTCATTAATTGTCAACAGACTCTGGTTGGGTCCTCCTCTGGGCCTGGGCCTGAGCTAGGAGGGATGGAGGGGCAAGGACGCGGCCACTTCGGTCAGACTTGCAGCTGCTGAAGGGTGCCATGCTAGCTACCTCATCATGTGTGGAATGGTTTAAAAGTGACTAATGCATTTTACCACGGAACTGGTAAGGGACATTGACCCAGTTGTGGGACTGAAGAGAAAAGGGTGTTAAAACCAAAATTGCTATGCTTAACTTAATGGTGTGATTACTATAAACAGGAAACTATTTCTGTAAGGTTGGACTGCAGATTAAAGAGAAAAAAAAAATTGAAATCTCAAAAACTTGTCAGCTTTTCACCCAAGTTTTACTTTGCCTAATTGGATTTGGGAGGTATTTGAATAATGGATAATGAGCTTTCCTGAATGTGTACAGAAATATTCACCCTGGGCCCTAATTCATTTTGTTACAAAAGCTTTCTCAAGTATGTTATCCCTTTGTGTTCATTGGGAGATTATCTGTTATGTCATTAAATGAGTGGGGCAGGATAGGGCCCCCTGGATGGCTCAGTTGGTTAGGCATCCAGCTCTTGATTTCTTCTGGGGTCAAGATCTCAGGAACGTGAGATCAAGCCCCACTTCAAGCCCAGCATCAGCCCAAGCCCAAACCTGCGTTGAGGGAGAGGGGCACCCAGTAGGGAGTCTGCTTCTCTTCCTTTGTCCTTCCCCCAGCTCTAGAGTGCATACATCCTTGCTCACTCTCTTTTCTTTCTTAGGTAAATAAATGAAATCTTAAAAAAGAGGGGGGTGGATAGGAATCACAAAACAGCTTTAGAAATTATTTACGTGATGTTAAAGTCCTGTTCACTTCTTTGCCTTTTCTAAAATTTCCAATTCAGATGTTTTGTTTATAGTTTATCAAGCATTTGTAGCACAGCTTTCTAGCCCAGTTAAGTCATAATTTTGGATGAACTTAATTTTTTCGCTCAGGACAGTAGTTCACTGTAGAGATGATTCGGTCATTAGGGTGCTCAGTGCCTGTATGAAATGATACAGTGTAATTTCAATCATTTGCCTATACGTTTTGGCCAAAGTTGAGCCCCCATTCAGGAGCATGTTATCACATTAGCTCCAGAAGAGCATGAACCTTGGACATCTAGTCCACATGTTTTATTCTGTCACATTTCCGAAATCTAGAAGAATAGGAAGTAGGCTCTTGAAAAGCCAGTGAAGACCTGGCTAAGAGAAGGAGGCGCTAGGTAAAGAATCTGTTACGCATTGGTATATTTCATTTCTTACTAGTATAATTTCCTCATTTAATGTGATCCTGTCCCCAAAATGCTGAGAGGTACACTTTGATCTGGATGTGTTGTGGTTTCTCTTAAAGGGGCGCTTCGGGGAATCTGTTTCATGGCAAGTTCATTATTGCCTTTTTGTCTTGGCTCTCAATTTACCCTGCATTCATCTTATCATCATCAGCTTTAAGGCCTTTGATTTTATTGTATTATTTATTTTATTTTCTCTGAGTGGAAATTCTATACACTTGTTAGATTATTAAATCTTGATCGGCATAAAAAGTGATCTAGGGATCGGCATAATAAATGATGAGCTTTTATGCTGGTGATGGAAGTCTCCTTAAACTTGTTCATTAGTCAGTAATCTGCTTTTTCTACAGCTTTTGGAAAGTTACCTTACCTTTGATACGGTCTCACAATGTAGAAATCTTGTTTTGCTGTAATTCTGTAAAGATTTTCAGTCGAGTGCATTTTACTTCCAAACTACTCTATTAATTACCTTTAACTTTGAAGGTACTTTATCACTACTCAAGTTCAAGACTGTAATCCTGGCATTTTAGTTTACCAAGTGAAATAAAAATACTTGTATTCAGAGCATGCATGTATTTTCTATATGCCACTGTTAATGTAGAGAAACACTTGAACTGGGTATATTTTATTATTTGTAGGTTAAAGTTTTAGGAAAGCTTATTGCATGTAAGATCAGTGCATTTTAGTCTGTGAGTTTACGTTAATTTTAAAATCAGTTTTTAACTAGTATTGTGTTTGTAATACCTCATATTTTCTCAATATCTTTACTAAATGACGTCTCCAAATTTTACTTTCCCTTTCTCTCTTTTTTTTGAGGGGGGGGCTGGCAAATGTGACAAAGTATGTATTAATATAATTCTTTAGCTGAATAAAATCAGTTGCCCACAGTTACTCATGCTTTGGCCCTTATTTCCTCAGAGCGAATATTTGTTGGTTCAGTGGTTTAACCATATCAGTGATTTCTTCCGTCTCTGCAATCACAGACCAGCTGGACTGACCAGATTGTTTTCACCTCCCAAGGCAGAATTCCTACTTGTTGCTAAGTGCTTCTAATTAAATAGAACAACGTATTTAAGACTTAGATTGATATTCCTTCAAGTGGTTTTTCTGTGTTGTATAACATTTCCCTGAAAGCTTAATTGTATAGCATTTCCCTGAAAGCTTAATCTCATCCTCAGGTGACATGATGAGTGTGCTAGATTATTTTGCTTATCCAGATAGGTTTATCGTCTACAAAGGTGCTCTTAAATTATTAGGTCATCTCTAGTGTGAGTCAGAGAGGCCTTCCTGCCATTTTGCAGTTTCTTAAGTTAGTAGAATAGCAGAATTTGGCGTTGTTTGTTTGTTTTGTTTTGTTTTGTTTTTTTTAATTCCCATCGAATCTGCACATGGTCTGAGAAGTGAAAGAGGACGGCGATGGTTGATAACGCAGGCCGGAGCTGGCCATCCACACCTCCCCCGTTGCCGGGACCTCTCTGCTTGCAGTCGTTTCCAGTTCTTGGAGCTGCCGATTCTTGCTTGTATAGATCTCCATATTTCTAAGGAAAATGTCTATTTTCTGATGGATTTAGACCTTTACGCAGGTGGAGGATTTCATTTTCTTGAACAGACAGCCTTGCTGTTTTTCCTCCGCTTTTCTTCCTCTTCCCTGTTCTCCCAGTCTGTTACACCTTTTGGTTAAAACCGTATCTGTCACTTACATTGTTTGCCTGTGCACATAGTCACAGACGGTGTCACACTGTAGTTTCCTTTTTAAAGTTTTCCCATAGTTAATCATTGCTTTCATCTGCAAAGGGTTCTTTCTGCCTGTTGTTGATTCTTCCGGGACCTCTTGGAGCCTCTCAGGCAGTTTTCCACAGGGTCAGTCATCACTGGCCAGTAGAGAAACGGTGCGCCCTACCTGTGTAGTCTCAGCTTCCTAGTGGCCACAGGAAGAGAGGTAAAAAAAGTAAATGAGATTCATAGTAGTTCATTTGGCCCAGTGTGTTCAACATGTTATGTAGACTAGTACTACTGAAAATATCTGAGATACTTTTTACTTTCCTTTTTTAGTACTGTCATCATAGTCTGATATGCATGTCTACACTTACGTGGCACCTTTTCTTTTTCTTTTTTTTTTTTTTTTAAGATTTTATTTATTTGACAGAGACACAGTGAGAGAGGGAACACAAGCAGGGGGAGTAAGAAAGGGAGAAGCAGGGTTCTCGCCGAGCAGGGAACCCGATGTGGGGCTCGATCCCGGGATCCGGGATCATGACCTGAGCTGAAGGCAGATGCTTAACAACTGAGCCACCCAGGCGCCCCCATACATGGCACCTTTTTTCCGACTGGCCCCCTCTCATATGCTCTCAATAGCCATGTAGGTGGTGGCTGCTGTATTAAAGCAATTTCATGTGATTTCTTGGTTCCAGGTTTTGTTTTAGAAGCATCTGTACTGGGACGCCTGGGTGGCTCAGTTGGTTAAGCAACTGCCTTTGGCTCAGGTCATGATCCTGGAGACCCGGGATCGAGTCCCACGTCGGGCTGCCTGCTCGGTGGGAAGCCTGCTTCTCCCTCTCTCACTCCCCCTGCTTGTGCTCCCTCTCTCACTGTGTTTCTCTCTGTCAAATAAATAAAATCTAAAAAAAAAAAAAAAAAAAAAAAAAGAAGCATCTGTACTGGAGACCTCTATTTTCCTGTCTGGGTTGCCTGGGGGCATGACAGACATAGCTATCATCCTGAAACTTCCTTTGTGTTTCTTGATTAGATTCCCTATTTCTTGGATATCAGGTCTTTTCCTTATTTCCCTCTGGTGGTTTCCTACAGTTGTGGTGGGTGTGGTGCGCAAAGGCATGTCACTGACACTTCTGTCTTTTGGGCTCTACTGCTCCAATCTGGCCCTCTTGCTCCTAGGTCTCAGACGTACATACATGTCATCCCAGGAGCTCCTCCTCCACAGTTTCAGTGGAAGTTTCCTTTGCCTTTGTGTCATTTTTTTTTTTTAACATTACTGTATCTTAAATTTTTCTCTTTCTTGGTTTCTTTCTTCCCTTGGGCGAAAGATACGATTCAGTGGCTTGCTGAGGCCTAGAGCATGGGTGTGGTCCAGTGTTTGAGGCTTTGCCTCTCTGCAGTGTTAATTTAGTTAATTTATTGCCCTTCTCACTTGGTGATAATCAGGCTGGATATAGAATTCTAGGCTAAAGATCCTTTTGCTCTGGATTCTAAAAGCATTGCTCCATTGCTGTCTGGCTTTCGGTGTTCTTGCAAAGTCTAAAGTCATTCTGATGACCTTATCCTTTGAAAATGAACTATTTTTTCTTTCTAGGAACTTACAAAATATTCTTTAAAAAAAAAAAAGATTTAAATATGGTTTAAACGGGCAGAGAGAGAGAAAGAGAATCTACAGCAGATTTCCCACTGAGCGCAGAGCCTGACACGGGGCTCGATCCCACAACCCTGGGATCATGACCTGAGTCGAAACCAAGGGTCTGATGCTCAACTGACTGAGCCCCCCAGGCACACCCAGAATATTTTCTTTGAAGGGTACTGGAATCACATATTAATGTGCCTTAGTGTAGGTCTGTTTTTATCATTATGATGAGCATTTGATGGGTCTGGAATATTTCCTTGAACTATTTTTTTTTATGTTTTCTTTCCTTGTATTTTGTTTTGCCTAATTTTCTATTGTGGGTGTTTGGGGATGGGGGGTGCTTTACTTTCTGGGAGGATGTCTTTTACTTTTACGTAACATTTGTTCTTAATTCATAGATACAATATCTTTTCTTATTTCCCTGGTATATTAATACTATATTTTCTAAAGCTTTCTTTTCTCTGTAGTTTTTTCTTCCAAGGGGGCTCTTTTCCTGTTTTATTTTTCTTGTAAATCTTTTTTATATTAGAGGCATTCTTCTCACTTCTTAGAATCAGTGGTTGTCTCTGTGTGATGAAGAGTTGGGGCTCACAAGGTAGATTGAGAGCTCTGAGAAGGTGGAAGGGGCCCATCAGCACTGATCTGGGGACGAGTCCTCTAGCTGGGCAGTTGGTTGTGTGCCCTGGTGATAGTGTCTTCTGGTCTTCCCTCCTGTCTGTTCAGATGACATACAGAGCACTCTGCCTCCTGATTTATAGTCTCCAGAAAATGATTCTCCATAGTTGTGTGGTGTGGGGTGTCGGTCACCCAGCAGCACAGAAGGGGGGCGGTGGGGAGATCCACTGCTTCTCAGACAGCTCCAGCCCCGTCCCCTAGAGTGAATCCCACCCCTTCATCCAGAAGGAGCATTTCCCGAGCCTCTCCAGGATTCTGTGGTGAAAATGGGCTGGTGCTCTGCTTTCCCCACTGCTGGCTTGTAATTTTGAGCTTTTTCAGACCTGACAACTACTGATAAGATTTTCAGCTTCCAGAATTCTGTTGCTGCTATCTTCTCCTGTTCAGCCCTCTCCTGTGGGTTTCCCTTTTTTTTAATTGTAATAAAGTATACATAACAAAATTTACCACTGTAACTATTTTTAGGGGTATACCTTAGTGGCAGTAAGTACATTCACACTGTCTTGTGGGTTTATCTTTTAATAAGAACAAAATACAAATTAAAAAGAAAAGACTTTTAAATGGGATTTTAGTGCTGTTTGAGAAGAGAAATTAGATGCCTGTGATCAGTCTAGGAGGAGGCAGGCATAGTTTGGGTCTTCTGTTAACCCAGGCACTTCCTCTTTCTCACAGTTTGGTGTAATGGGATTTGTCTACCATCTCCTCGGAAAGGGGACCGTTGTTGACATAAAAGTGCATTGTGTCTGCCCTTAATAGCTGTAGCTTAATGGAAGGTTACAGATGGCCCTCCCTGGCATGACATTCAAGGCTGTGGGAGACCTGGCCTGCCCACCTGTGTGCTCCAGCCGTCTGTCATTGCTCCCACTCAGCCCACTCACGGTCCCTTGCAGAAGATGTGCGCTCCAGCCTCGGCTGTCCTGGATGTTCCTGAGCGAAGGCCCCCCTCCCACCACCACCCCATCCCGTCTCCCTGTCCTCTTCCACACCTTCCACTGCAGGCGTGTGTTGTTCCTCTTCTGTTTTCCCTTCATGACCTTGTATACACCTCTGAAGTATCACATTCCATTTCCCACACTGCCTAGTTCTCTTTGATGTGTGTTTCTGTTCTGGGTCCTCACTCTGCATGGATTCCTGATGCCAAGATTTCAAAAGAGAACTCTTTTTCTCTTTTTTTTTTTTTTTCTGTAGGATATCCGACACGAGGCCAGTGACTTCCCATGTAGAGTGGCCAAGCTTCCTAAGAACAAAAACCGAAACAGGTACAGAGATGTCAGTCCCTGTAAGTATTCACATCGCCATTACCAGTCTGCCCGCTTCCACTGGGTGCGCGTGTGGCGGCGTCTCCTCAGCCACCAGGCCTCTGCGGTGGGACCCCTGAGCCCCGGGGTGTCGTCATACAGCCGTAGCAGTACAGCTTGATAACATGGTTGTTTTCTGTAGTCAAAGCATCAGAGACATAGAGTAACGGTTCATTCGTTTTTTTCCACGATTGTAGAAGGAATAAGGTTTCAGTTTCTGGAAAATTCAACTAAGTTCAAAGCACTTATTTTAGCTTTGACTATTTTTATGATGAATCATTTTCCTCCCAGCTGAAGCAGAGTATAGTAGGCATAATATAACCTTTTCTGGGTGACTCAACAACAGTATTATTAGACCCCGAGCATCGTCTTGAACTGTGATGGTACCCCGCACAGGCACTGAAGAGTGGGAGTCACACTCCCCCTCTACTAAAGACAGCTCTGCTTCTGAGTCCCACCCTACCCCGCCCCCACCACCCTCATTCTTCCAGCTCTTTCTTGCCATTATCTCTCAGCATGCCTGCTGGCCTCTGACAGCCTCCTCTGCCTTCTGAGTAATTGGCTCTGAATCTGCTGATATTTCAAAAGTTAAGAGCTAAAGGTGTTAGAATTTGTGTAAAGCAAGAAACACTGGAGCTGAGTAAAGGGCATGAACTTTGCCACCTTCTGACTCACCTCCAGGGATTTTAGACTCTGTCCATCAGAGAGGGTTGTAGCTGCCAGTGTCTCCCATGGCTGTCCCTTCCATCTGCCAGGGACACAGAAGACGCAGTCAGTCTCCCTCACCCAGGCGCTTCCCACACGCCTGCTAGGTCACATGGCTCCCACGGGTGCTGACGTTTAGCGCTGTCCAAGGGAGAGTCGTCAGTGCCTCCTGCCCTGGGCTGTGCAGCACCTGGTTCCTGGGAGGGGCACAGAGCGACCCCAGATGGGTCCTGGGCAGTCTGCCCTTGCGTGCTGCCATGGGTCCCCACTCGGTGTCAGCCTACGGCATCCAGCTGTGTGGCTTCAGGCAGATTGATCTGTTTTCTGCTCTCCAATAAAGAAGGAGCCAACACAGATCACAAGACGGCAAGAAGACAAAATAAAATAGCATAAGCCACTTAGCCCAATGTCTGGCTCATAAACGTTCTCTGTGGTTGAGACAGTTGTTAACTCAAGTTGCACGCCAGGCACATCTGAAGTCTAGTGCTTGGTCATCAAGTGGCACATGATTGTGCCCTGACTCCTGACACTCTTGATTCGGTGCTTGTAGGCTGTTGCACCTGGCATGTTTTATTTAAAACAAAACAAAACAAAACAAAAAAAAACCTCTGGTGATTCTGTTGTGAAGTCCCAGCCAGCAGCTCTGAACTTCAAAGAAGACTCAATGTTGGCGGCATCTTCCACGCAGAGCCAGGAGACCCCCTTGCCGTCCTTGCTGTGTACACGAGGCAGTGATGTCCTCTTGATATTTCTTTTCTACGTTTTTCATCAGTACTCATCTAAATGATTTTATGAGCCATTTTTATCAGGGCGGGGGGATCATTTAAAATATTCTTCCTAAGAAACAACTCCCAAACCTTTTCACCCCCAAACTCACTCCTGTTTCTCTTGTTTGCCCCCAACTCCACTGTCCAGTAGGGCAGATAATTTGCTCTTAAGGTCATGGGAGACATGGGGAGAATGATTCAAGGTAGACAGTGATCTTTTGCCTGTCTTCCATTTAGCCAATGAAAAGCCCAGTTCTCAGAGGAGGAATTGTTTGCCCAAGGTCAGCCAGTATTGGTTGAACCCATTCATATAACCCACCAAGGGTTGGTCTCGTCATCTTTTTTGAGATCTGTGTCCAGGACTTAAGTATTACTCAAGTATTTCATTTTGTATTAATCCACTACAATGAGAAACTTTATTCCAAATGGTAACTAATTTCTAGAAACATTTCCTTGAAATCTTTTAGAACAAAAAGCCTCAAACCCTCTGTCCCCATTAACTTCTCCTTTCCCACTGGGGTAGATGAGAGAAAATAGTATGTATGAGAGGGGTCACTCGCATTCATCATCCCTTGTGTTGTACGAGAAATAAAAATACCTACCTGCACTAGCAGGATAAGAAAAGTGGCCCTCAGGGAACCACTGCTTTTGTAACAAAGTCATTGTAAAATGAAAAAAAAAAGTGGCTATGCCTTTTCAGTAACTTGGGGCAGACCTTCAAAATGAGAGTTTATTTTTAAAAACTATTCTGAAAGTTACATTTAACGTAGTTTTGGTGTTTTGGACTCTAGAGTTTATTTTTCCCAGTTAATTATCTTTTAAATGTCTTCGATAGGACAGTTCTGAATTTTAAATATTAGAATTCAATTCTAATTTGATATATTAGAATTCAATTCATAGGTTAGAATCATTTAAGTATATTACACTAGAAACTAAAAAAAAAATTTATATAAAGGAGTTCAAGGTAACCCTTGCCACACCACCATGTATTTAGGTCATTTCATCAAACCGTCAGACATAGATAGGTGGAGATATGATCATAAATCCTACCTACTGTGGCTCATTGTACCAACTAGAGCTCTAGGGACTGGATGAAATTTGTGGTAGATTTTTTTTCCCTTTTGAAGATTGAATCCCCCGTATTTTTTTACCTCATGAAAGTATGTATTAGGCATCCAAGAAAAGATCCCTTGGCACCCCCTCTCCTCACGGCCTCCTGAGTTGTGGGGCAGTGGTAAGTGAAGGAAGATAGGACCCAAGAGTAGATTGTCCAGTGAGGACAGTACCCAGGTTTTAGTGTCGTTTGTCTCTGCTGCTCTTTCACATTAAGTGTCAAACACTTCCAGAAACCTTTCTGAAAATACTAAGTCATCCTCATATTGATGACTAATCTCAATTAAAATAACATGGCCTCAGCCAGTGTATCCACCCTTAAAGCTATCGACTCACCTTTTTTGCTTTCCCCATTGGGTGCACCGCCTGTGTGGACACTTCGGGCATCCAGGACTAACGTCCAAGTTCTGGCTTGCCTTTCAGTTGACCATAGTCGGATTAAACTGCATCAAGAAGATAATGACTACATCAATGCCAGTTTGATAGCGATGGAAGAAGCCCAGCGGAGTTACATTCTTACCCAGGTAAACGGATGAAAGATGTTTTTTGGTGGGTTTTTGCCTTACTTGATGTCATCTAGACTTCAGATAAAATCTGCCACATCCTTTAGAAGGCCAGGTTGGACACAGTCCAAAAAAACAATGAGGAAAGAGAAAAGTCTTCCTTCAGAGACAGGGTTTGGTTGTAACATGTATTTTTTTTCTGGGAAGTATGCTGCTGCAGGGCTTACAGAAAACAGTGTGGAATGCCAGAATAGCCTGGGGTCTGCCGACAGAGGCAGCAGGGCTGTGGCAAGAGAAGGGCCCGTAAGTGTTTACCTCAGAGCATTGAGGGCTGCTCACAGAGATCGAAGGGGTTAGCAGTAGACCGGTAATCTTCATCCAGGTGTCCGCTCAGAATTCCTCAGCATGGTCTTCATTCTTTGGCCCCGAAGAAAAGCATCCTTAGACTATGTGGACAACCATACAAAATCGTTTAAAATTCCCATTGACTTTTGGCATCTTTGTGGCAAAAATTACAAAAATGATTTAATACTTGACCTTCTTGTGAAACATTTATTGGCATATGACCCAAAGACCATGGGTATCTGGGAAAGAGGATAGAGAAGTTTCTTTTTAATTCATTTTCTCAAGTCTTAGTCTGTTACCGGAAGGTCTAAACACTTGAAGTTTCTTTCTTTTTAGTCATAGTTTTTGCTTTCTCATTCCATATTTGTTTATCAGTGTTCTCTATGGCTCTGGAGTATAGGGTGACTTTGAACATCATACTTGTGTTTAATCCTGGGAGATTAAAGTGACGGCAAACCCAGTATGAGCAAAGGCTACCTTGGGGCAGGGAGCTGGATCAGGGCATACCTACCACGGCCCTTCTTTACTGCCCTGTCTGGTCCTGCCCCAGTTCCTCTCTGTCCTTGTGGAGATAGTTCAGATGCCTCCCAGTGTATGGAACATCAGCAACGCCGTGTTCGGCCGCAGGGCCATTGAGGAAGTTGGTATATGTGTAGGGGGCAGGCCTTTTACCAGGACTCAGCCTGTGGTCTTCCCAGCAGCTCTGGGGTGGTGGGGTTAGGGTAATACGGAAGGAGATTCTGGTGGTAGCAGGCTGGAAGGAAGATGTTGAGGGAAAAGCAGCTTCTTGGTAACTTCTCTTTTTAGAAGTCAAGTTTCTTCTTAATCTTAGCCATTCAACCTTGGTGTGGGGTTAGGAAGTCTAAAGCAAAGACAGATAGGGGTATAAAGTCAAATGGAGTGCTAGGATATTGCCATGGAAACTGTTACACTTACCATCCTCCTCCCCCTCGTGCCCTAGCAATTACTTGACACATCTGAAGGTCTCTCTGTTTTTGTCAGGTGTGCACAGTCACACTTTGCCCTGGGATTTATAAGTGTTCGAAGTAGCCTGACCCCAAAGTCATACTTCTAGACAGTAGGACACATTTTCCAAGCCACAAAAACCAAGAAAACCATGCCCGTTTTTAAAATTTTCTTTCCTTTTCTTTCTTTTTTAATTTTTTTTTTATTTTTAAGATTTTACTTATTTCTTTGACAGAGAAAAACAGAGCTAGAGAGGGAACACAAGCAGGGCAAGTGAGAGGGAGAAGCAGGCTCCCGCTGAGCAGGGAGCCCGATGCGGGGCTCGCTCGATTCCTGTACTCCAGGATCATGACCTGAGCTGAAGGCAGGTACTTAATGACTGAGCCACCCAGGCGCCACATTTTTAAAATTTTCAACGTTGTTCATTATGGAAGTAATACATGTCTGTAGACATGTATTTTTTTTTTTAAGGCAGTGTTAACAGAAATGTAAAGTGTCAAAGATACCCTCTGTGAATTTCCACAGTGAAGTGTTGGCTAAGTTCTCCTTTCAGATTTTATATGATTTTTCATCCCTGAAACCCATCTTAAGCTAGGGTGTGATGGGGAGCAGGGACAGGCTGAAAGACCCAGGTGGCCATCCAGGAGGCCCTGGGACCCCTGACTTCTAGGAGCCATTTTTCTGTTAATTGGCAGGAAAGGTTTATGCATCTGACTGCTGTTGTCTAAGGCTTTGGAGCTTGGATATGTCCGGTGTAGGCAGCAGGAGGGAGCGGAGTTGAGGAAAGTGAATGGGCGCTGAGGGCTCATGTGGTCAAGGAAGGTGTGGTGGGACTTCAGGGGAACGGATGCAAATACTTGGGAGAATTTGGGTGAGAAGAGGTGAGACTAGAAACCGTCCTAGACATGATGCCAGCTGGAGGAGGTGACACGCTCTGTCATGAAGGTGAAAGGTGATGTTCCTTCCAGGCAGTTGACACTTGACACCAACAGGATGCATTCGTATTCTTGTATCTAGTAAACGTCTGTGCCCATTGCTGGGTTGGCATGCAGCCCACCGTGTCCTGGTGCCTGCACTGGACCCCTTGGGCCACCCGACTGATCATTTATGTCTACATTTCTTATGTTCCTTGGTCCAGGGATAAAGGCAGTCCACAGTCAGTCCATCATTATTAATAGAACTAACAGCTAAGGGTTTACTGTATTGGGCCTCAGGAAGGCCTGCACACGTATGAACATAGTTAACTTTCATAACCCTGTGAATAAGGACGGTGATTAGTTGAGAGCAGTGGGTGGAAAAACGGGCATGGAGACATAAAGTGTCTTGTCCAAGGTCACACAGATGTAAGTGATTGGAGCTGAGATTCCAGCCACCGGAAGTGTCACTGATGATTGCTTCCTCATACTGCCTCTTTCCGCACCCACTAGCTTCATTCCATATTCCACCCACGCTCCAGAGGGACTCAGTGGAGCCTCTCCACCAGTCAGCTCACACCAGAAAGTAGAATCAGCCTTCTCTCTCCTCTGTGGGTCAGCCCCAACCAGCCCTGAGGCTGAGAAGCAGAAATAATCTTTCACTGCACGGCAGAAAGTAGAATTGAAGCTACTGACCACTAGGCAGGGAGGGGGGGGGGTCCCTGTCCCGACCCTAGCCACCACTCTGCCAAAGGACACTGTCGTCTGCTAATCCGCAGTGGTGTGTTCGCATTAGAGTACATTGGTGTGTAAAATGGCATACACTTTGTGGATTGTGTATTTGCAGGGTCCTTTGCCTAACACGTGCGGTCACTTTTGGGAGATGGTATGGGAGCAGAAAAGCAGGGGCGTTGTCATGCTCAACAGAGTAATGGAGAAAGGATCGGTAAGTCATGGATTTACCTCCTGTTTACCTCATTGTCCATTTGTGTCCCAGTCCGTGAAGTTGACGTTCTTGTCTGAGTTTATTTCTTTACACTGCTTTTGTGTTTCTTTTACGTGGTATCTATTTTAGTAGCAGAATTTAAAGAAGCATTTTATAAATACATGTTTATTATTCAGAGATGTAAATGAATTAAAAAGAGGGGGAAAAATCAATTGCGCTGGACCTCTCCCCCACCCTCCATCAGTCGGTCCCTCTCCAGAGTGCGTGCGGGTTTCCCGGGCTGCCGCTCTTCTGTTACGGAGCTGTGGAAGTATAGCTTTATTTTGAAAAGTAAGTTTCTACTGTAGCCTCATCTCTGCTTTTCTGACTGGGACAAGTTTGCCTCCCGTTGACTGAGCTGTGGGAGTGGCCACATCTGGGATTCGCCTGTCAAATACCCAGACGCCTGGCGCGTTACTGTGGACGCTGTCGGCCTGTGCTTTTCCTGACAGATTGGTGTTAGCATTTCTCCCAAGTTCTCTGCAACTCTTAAAACATCTCCTGGGATAACGTGGACTGGAGGTGTGTGATGGTCCGGGCAGCACCCTCCATGCATCTGACCCTGCAGTCGCCACTGTAGCCTCTCGACTTGCTCTCCTCCATGTACCCTTCCCCCGGTGTCCAGAACGGTCTTTCGAAACCAAGTGTCACTACACCTCTTCCAGCCAAAAACCCTTGTGTGGCCCCACTGCCTCCTGGGATGTGTGTAATGTGGCTACAGGACCTAGGTAACCAAGACGCCTATTTCTCACCTCCATCTCCAAACTCCATCCAGAGCACAATTCCGTTGTTGGTTTCTTGCCAGGTTCTCTAGCCTAACAGTCTGAGTCCCTGTCCAGCCCTGCCGCTGCAGGTGTCTCCAGGTGCTTCCCTCTGGTCAGCCACCGCTCCCCCCCACCCCCCCACCCCCATCCCCAGATTGCCTGTTGGAGGCCCATCTCCTGTGGAAGGCCATGAGGCGTACAGCGAGCAGTGTGGCAGCCACATGGTGAGTGGACGCTGCACCCCCGCCGCCCTGGCTTCTTCCCTCCTCTCCCGCCACGGCCAGCATACTTGGGGCTCTCCAGCCTTGGAGCAGGAAGCCCTGGGATGGGCTGAGGAATGTGGACACAAGGAGCAGCAAGCAGCCCAGGTGCAGAGAACTGCTTGTGCCCGGGACTTGCCAGGTGCTGGCACGGTGCGCTCAGGCTCAGCTGGGCTGCTGCTCTCACGGCTGGCTGGGCCGCCTCGGGACCAGGCTTGCCAAGAGAGCACGCAGGCTCCAGAGAAGCCGCCCCTCCAAAGAAAGCACAGTCATGGCCCTAGAAGGAACAAATACAAGTGCAGAGAAGTGCAAAGGAAGTGCCAGTGGTGAAACGGGAAACCCCTCCCCTGCCCCACACAAAGTGACGCCTTACAGAAGTTACAGCAAATCGTCCTCCTATGACAGTGCAACTTTAAAACCATGGTTTTTGACTCAGTCCCTTTTTTTAAAGCATTAGTTTGCTTGATATAACAGATGAAGAGCTTACCTGTGTGTTCGAAGAATGGAATGGTGCTTCTGAGAAAACTTTTTTTCAGTGAAAGTGGTTTTTAATGTTTTCTGCTTCAGTGGCTTGATTAGTAAAATGTGAAGTTACAAATGCGAAGCCACCTCCCACCCGTCACCGTTCTTGTCAGCAATATTGAATAAAGACACAAACGTCAGGTTCCCACAGCACACGCATCGCTCAAGGGAAATGGAGACAGACGTGGTGGCCTGGGCACGTGCTTGGCACTGATGAACCTTCGGGGTCTCGGAGACTCGGCGCTGCCCACAGCGGGGCCACTGGCACACCTCCTCCCACATGTGGCCATGAGAAATGTCTCCAGACATTGTCCAGGGCCCCCTGGGACGCAAAATCACTCCCGCAAAACGCAAAAAAAAAAACAAAAACAAAAAAAGCACTGTTCTAGATGGTGTTGAGTGTTGGGGAATTGTAAACCGAGTTAGTTACTCAGAAATCATTGAGTTGGTTAGGATTTCCTATTTATTTGGTTGTTACTAAATTTGGGTGAAACCTCTTTGCCGTTGGCCCTGTCTAGCAAAGGTGTGGTCCTGACTCTCTTAACTTCGTGCTTGCCCCCATGCCTGCTCTTGGTTGTTTCCCATCCAAGGCTGATTGTAAATGAGCTGCTTTTCCACTTGGCCACTTAAAAGAAGAAAAGGAAACCTGGCTAGTTGGTTTTCATGTAGTTTACTGTGATCGTGTGACGGTAGTCTCCGTTTTCCTGTGTAAAAGCTCTTCCTGCTCAGGGTCCTTCAGGGATGCACACTGGTGTGGAAAGCAGCAAGTGGTTTGAGATTCTTAAGGTTTTTTGGGAATCAACGATTTCAGTTCGGCATCGACATTTATCATCCATATTAGAGCTGACTGGGGAAAATTCTAAGAAGTCACAGTCTCTTTTTGCTCAGCTGATCTAATTACGATCTATGCATACAGTCCACGGCAAGAACCAGCTTGCAGAGTGTTTCCGTGCAATGCATATTTGTTTTCTGGTTTCCTTCCTTCTCTGAATAGTATAGGATGTGCCCCTCTTATTTTTGGCAGACCTGCCTGTTACCCTTTTGGGTTCATGTGCTTCCTGGAAGACTGTGGTGCAGAAAATGATTGTGTGTGTTAGATGGAGCCCATCCAAGTAGCCCAAGTTTTTGTGGGCTTAGTTTAAAAATTGAGTTGAGAAATACCCATGAAGAGTGTATTTGTGTGTAAGGGCAGGGATTGTTGTTTAGCCAGGGGAAATAAACAAGGCGGTGTTTAACCGGAAACATGGCTTATATCTCTCCCCCAAAACCCCGACTAAAGGTGCTGTTTGATTTCAGTACTTTTGTGCACATGAGACTCTGGATTTCTGTCGCGGGAACGTCAGGCTTTACCCATTTGCTTAGTTAGCTCTCTGGTTTATCATTCCTTGGGAAAGCCAATCGTGCATCACAGGGTTACCTCCGGGAACATTCATGGATTTTTCTAAAGATTGCCTCGCTGTTTTGGAAGGTCCCAAGGCCTCTCTCTCAGATTTAGCTTCGGTGTAGGGAGGGCAGCTGTGACAGACATCCAGTACGTTGGCGCTGCCCTTTGCTGCCAACCCAGGATGTGGCACAATTTGAATCTTGGTGGACTGTTTTTTAATAAAATAAATCTCCTCAGGTTGGAATGGATCAGTTTAATAGAATAGCAGCAAGTCGTGCTCTTGGGCTTATTTTTTTGTTTTGTTTTATTTTGTATGTTAAAACAAAAATATGTGCAGGAAATGACAGCAAGCAGAGCATGGCATGTTACTGTGGATGCCTGTGAGCTCTTAAAAATAACTACTGCCTGACTGACAGTTGGCATATATGCACCAGAGGTACGTGGTCGTGAAGTTCCAGAGGCTTGGTCTTTACCCACGTCACAGGGACTCACTGGCTTCAGATTTGGTTTTGAAAGTGAGTTTGCTGTGTGGAGGTGAGATGCAGAGGACTTCTTCCCTGCCCATGAGACCCAAAAGCACCGGCCTCTTCTCTGCTCATGGCATTGGGGGCACACTCCAGCACACATGGTGTCGAACCTACTGGGGCAGTCTCTCTGCTTCTGGGATATTCAGGAATTGCACGGGTCTGATTACTGGAAGTGAGGGAAGACATGCATCCTTGACGTGTCTACTTGAGTCCCCCTTTCAGCTGCCCCACCCCTTTGGCTCAGAAGGGGACCTTGCCATGTCACTGACGCTTCCGTGTCCTGAGCGGCAGAATTGCTTTGATCCTCACAGGTTAGTCCTGTTCCAGGGCTCACCGTTGGCAGCTCCTCATCAATGTTAGGGGATGTGGGTGAAATTGGCCGAGTCTTTCAAACAGGCCGCCCAGGCCCTGTTGGCCTTCGGTTTCAGTACCGTGATGACCGTGAAGTCTGATGCTGTGTTGGCATCCCAGTCTGGTGTTTCTTGCTTTTTGTTTCTTCGTTTTCTCTTGTTCTTTGGGCAGCACGCAGCTTCTTTAGAGCAGGACTGGTGGGCCTTCCTGCCTCTGTCTTCACTCTGTCCAGGAGCCTCCTGGCACTTCACTGCCCAGGTGCCACTATGGATTCCTGGGCCTGCTGCCAGAGTCGCCGTGGTCTGGTCTTCCCTTGGCCCTGCTCCCTGCTCCTCTGAGACTGACTGCTGGCCAGTCACCGCCTAGGAAATCCTAGTCATCCCTCCAGGCGTGCCTCAGTTAGGGGCCACTTTTTTTTTTTTTTTTTAAGATTTATTTATTTGAAAGAGAAAGAGCAGGGGAATGGAGGAGGTACGGGGGAGAGTGAGGGAGAGAGTGAAGCAGACTCCCCGCTGAGCAGGGAGCCTGATGTGGGGCTCGATGCCAGCACCCTGGGATCATGACAGAGGCTACTCCTTCCCCAGGGCTTTCTCTCATCTCTTGCCTGGAACCTCTGCCAGCCTGGAACCTTTGCCTCTTCTGAATTCCCACAGCACATCCATAGCGTTTACTCCTACGATCTACACCAGCTGTCTCTCCTAACGGACAGAGGCTGGGCCTGCATCCGCCCCTGAGGCATCTCGGGCGGCTCGTCCTGGGCCTGAGGAGGTGCTGATGGGCCAGTGCGTGTTCATTCGCAGTGGGCTTGAATTTGTACCATTTCACAAAGAACTAGCTGCACAGACTGATATTACATGAAATTGTAATGGAAATCATAATGTCTCCGGGGTTCCCTCTGTCTAGGGAACATTGTCGGAGACCTTACAACTTAATCCCCATCTGTCTGCTGTTCTGGTCCACAGTGTTCATCACCAAACAGGAAGGTCTAGCACAGAGACTTGACTCAAAGTAGGCCACTAAATTTGAGTCAAACTTGCTTTCTTAAAACTGTAAATGACATCAAATCTTTGGGAGTTTGCTTGCTTTGAAGTAAAAGTTAATGAGCTATATTTAAGTGAAGACCATCAAATAGTTCCTGAAATTATTAAACTAGAAAATCAAAAGGATTTTTTGGGAACTCAGCCAAACCAGAATGAAAGGTAGGATGGGGCAGCGGGCGACTCCAAGACTTGGAGGACCCCTCTCTGGGCCTTCTCTAAACATTCAGTTCCAGCCGTCCTGCCTGTTCAGTGTCCCACCGTCTCCTCTCACCGGGGTTCGGTTCCCCCAGGTAAGTGGTCTGCATTGTGCCAGCAACACCAGTCCAGTTCTTGGTAATCTTCGAAATGGCTACAGAAAGTAGTCTGTGAGAGGCTGAAGACTTCACCTCATAGGAGGTCTGGAAGGCCCAGACCCCTGAAGCACGTCCTTGTGTGGGGAGAACCAGGGAGCGGCTGCATTGGGAGTTTGGAGCCCCCTCTGCCCAGCTAGCCGTGGGTCTTTGCCCCCTCCCCCATCTCCCGCAGAGGCAGGCAGGTTATGCTGACGGTGACCTCTGAGGTCAGAAAACCCCCGTTTACCTTGGGTTGTCCTGAAGCTCACGGAAGGTACTCCATACCTCCGTGGGAAAACAGTCCGTTGCTTATAATAATTCGTCATTTTCTCTCCTAGTTAAAATGTGCGCAATACTGGCCACAAAAAGAAGAGAAAGAAATGATCTTTGAAGACACAAATTTGAAATTAACCCTGATCTCTGAAGATATTAAGTCGTATTACACAGTGCGGCAGCTGGAATTGGAAAACCTCACAGTGAGTATACCATGTAGTCCATGCTTCCCACGGCCGCTGCGGAGCTGCCTTTCCGCTCAGGTGATAGGACTGAAGGCCTCTGCTTCTGAGTTTCGTACACTCTGAGTGAGGTGTGGTCTTAGCCCTGTGGGAAGCAGAGCTTACCCGCTTACGTACCCGGGGAGCTGGGGGGAAGTGGTGGTGAGCCCGGGGCAGGGAGGGGGTGTCCTCAGGTCCTCCACAGAACTCTCTCCCTAAACGGATGTAGTTCATCACAGTTTCTAGGGAAGAGGGAGTTTCTCACCTAAAACTTCTCTCTGTTCCTGTCTTTGCACCTGCAGAGGGACTGAAGTGGCGGCCGCGGGCTACATAGCAGCTGCTGCCTCTTGTCCACTGGCTCTTTAGCTTGAAGCGAGGGAAGAAGGGCCCTTCCAGGGCCAACTCCGAAGGTCATAGTGTATGTTTTCTAAGTGAGGGCTTGGGCTCATTTGTCTTGAGAAGAACTTCTAACACAAGCTGCCGGCTCTCCCTGGAAGATGGTCTTGGAGCAGGTCAAGGCACAGGGCTAAGCAGCAGTACCACAGAAGGCCCCGCCCATGGGGATTCTAAATGATTCGCCAGGAGCCATCACCCGGAGGACCCTGAGCCAGTATGGGCAGCTCATGGGGACAGCCTTGGCTGCGGGGATCAGTCGCTCCCGGCCGGCTCGCGGGGCTGGCTTCCCTGCCCCACCACATCAGACTGTCAGACTTAGAGCGAGGGGCATCACCATGTCTCAGTTTCCTCCTCTTTCAGATGGCGGTTTTATAAGGGTTCAGAAGGTAATATAGTGAAGTTTAGGGCAGCACCAGGCTCAGAGCACGTGCCAGGAAGGGTTAGCAGGTTCTGTGAGGCTGTAGTGACCCGATTATCCAGGGCAGTCCCCACCCAGACTGGGGGGGAGGCAGGAGCCGTGCTCACTTGGATGGGGGCTTGCTGGGGGGCTGCCCCCAAGTTCTGCTCACGTGTTAGTTTTAGCTGACTGCTTTCCAGCACATGTGACTCCTGTTGTTGAATTAGAAACTGAAGTAAGATCTGGAACTTAGCGCGGGTTACCATGAAGCAGAGGAAAGTAAGTGGTGTGGCTTTTTGTGGAATGCAGCAGAGCAGCTCCTGAGTGTGGTCTCTTCTCCGTGCAAGTGCTCTGCAGCCCCGAGGCTGCCGCAGCCCCACTCATGGCCTCCAAGGCTCTGATGTCTGTGGGGGTTTGATGGAGATTTTCAGGAATAACGTTGGCAGCATGTTGGAATGTGCCTGGAGGATTAATGTTGTAGACGCTCTTTTTCATGCTTTTTAAAATTTGCAAGGCTGACATTGAAAGAGAATTCTGGTAAACTCTTGAGAGAGCTTTTCCCGCTTGTTGAGAGAAATGGAATTCACACGGAGCAGAAGGGGTTCATGATGTCTCCATGGCGGAGCACCTGCCGCAGTGCGGGGGTTGATGTTAAGAAGGGCTGTCTGCTCCAACAAACTTTGTTCTTAAAAATTCTTTTCCTCAGACGTGGGTCTGTTCAAGCACAGGTTTAGAACAAATTCCTTGAGAAAGAGGTGGGCAGCTGTGAGGGAGGGTGTGAACGGGAGATACTCCACACCTTTTTAATGATTAAAGAAGGAACTTGTTTTTGGTATATTTTCTTCTTACTCCACTTTAAAAATCTATTTTTCCCCCCTGAAAAATAGAAAGGCATCTCTCATTTTAAGCCATACAGAGAGACCATTTTCTAGGGAGGAAAAAAATGGCATTACTGGTGGTTCTATAAATGACCCTAATGTCGCCTGCAGATTCTTCCAGTTCTGCAGAAGGACCCCTGTGTGTCAGAGCTGGTGCAGGGTTCCATTGCTGATGTTAGGTCGTTGGTGTTTATCGTGGGCTCTTTCCTAAGTTTTCATCACACTGGGCCCCAGGAGGCAGTTGGAACTAAAGCTGCAAGCTCCAGGAGGGTAAGGGCAGTGTCTTTACCTTATCCTGCCAGGCATGGTGGCAGGTGCGTGGTAGGCATGTTGTGGACATTTTGCAAAGGGAGGGGAGGTATTGTTGGTAGGCAGGCGTCTGGACTCTTCCTAGATTCAGAGGGAGGGGCAGGGCTGGAAATGGCACCAGAGGCCATTCTTCATTCTGTTCCACTGGGAGCAGACGGGGCCAGGGGGAGAAACAGTTGAGCTGGGGCCAGTGGCCAGGGCCCTCGTTTCAGAAATTCTTGCAGCAGGCTCTGAACATGGGCTCTGAAGTCAAACAGACTTAGATTTTAACTCCTGCTTCCTCACTTCACGGAGGGTCGGCCTCTGAGCCTAAGTCTCCTAGTCAAGAAAATGGGAATATGGGACTCCAGGCCTTGAAGGGTTGATGCGAGAATTCAGTGAGCTGATGTGTGCAGCTCTGGGACGCTGCGGGGCCAGTGGTGGTGAAGCCTTCCTCCTCGGCTGCGTGTCGAGCCACAGCTGACAGCTACCAGTCTTAGGAGACTGGGTTGGTTACTTTTTTCTCTAAATGACAGTCCTCTGAGACTTCCACATAGTCTAGTGAAGCCCTGCATAACCCAGAGCTGGTGCCACACACATATACTTATGATTTTCACTCTTCATGGGAAACCTTATGGTGCTTTAGGGCAGGATTGCCGTGGGTGGCTACTCAGCGTCGTTGTGACTTGTGGGGCGGAGAGAAATCACCCAAAACCATGAAGACAGCAGAGGGGATGGGGCACCAGAGGAGAGATGCGGGCAAGAATGTTCCATGCTAAAGGAAGGGAAGTCAAGGCGGGAGCACCCTCCGTCCAGATCCAGTGTCAGGCATCCCCCAGTGCTTGCTATATCTTGGCTGGGTGAGCAGACAGAAGGAACTCTGAGAAGGGAAGCTGTTCTTCAAGTTAGACGGGGGATGAGGGTGGGGTACTCCTCATGCTTGCTTGGAAGCTGTGATTTCTGAACAGATGATTCTCTTAGAATCGTCATGAGTTTTTTTTTCTTTTCTTTTAGTCTCAAGAAACTCGGGAGATCTTACATTTCCACTATACCACGTGGCCTGACTTTGGAGTCCCCGAATCGCCAGCTTCATTCCTGAACTTTCTTTTTAAAGTTCGCGAGTCTGGGTCGCTGAGCAAGGAGCATGGCCCTGTCGTGGTGCACTGCAGTGCTGGGATCGGCAGGTCAGGGACCTTCTGTCTGGCTGACACCTGCCTCTTGCTGGTAAGGAGGTCCCTGAAGGCCCCAGGAAGAGAAGGGAGCCCATTTTAGCCCACTCCCCACCCCCCACCGCCACAGCCGTGGCTTGCCCCCAGCTTCTCTGTCATTGTCTCTGCAGTACACTAGCCAGGTTCTTTAATTTTTAACAATTTTCCTCCTATGAAAGCAGCGCTGAGCTAAGTAGCTTTGTTCAAAGGGGTGTTCTTAAGGGGAATGTGGAATCGGGAAGATCCAGAGAATCCCTTTCTCTTACTCTTTGCCCTGCGCTCTAGTGGTCCCGATTTTGCTGCATTTTCACACATTTGCTAGAATTCTGCCTCCCTGCTGTGATTTTCCTGAGTAGAAACTGTAGGACTCCTCCAGAATATTGAGAATCACATTGTACTTTGGAGTTGGGCCTAGCTGAATAGTGTCTCCTCTCTGGCTTTCAGATGGACAAGAGGAAAGACCCTTCTTCTGTCGACATCAAGAAAGTTCTGTTAGAAATGAGGAAGTTTCGGATGGGACTGATCCAGACAGCAGACCAGCTCCGTTTCTCTTACCTAGCTGTCATCGAAGGTGCCAAATTCATCATGGGAGACTCTTCAGTGCAGGTAAGCCTTGCTTCTGCTTACACCCAGGTATGTTGATTTTGAATTTGTGTCTCTGAAGGAGGAGGCTATCAGTTGTGAAAGTTCAAATACTCTACCATGTGTCAGAAGAAATAGTTCTTTCGTGACTAAGTAGCTAAATAGCTAGAAAGTTGTGAGAATGTTCTCTGTGATCCATTTTCTGCCTTGGATGTGCTGATGTAGAGAACATAGATAGGGAGAATAGATAGGGAGAATAGACTTTATTTTCAAAAGATTTCATCTTCCAAGTATACATTGTCTCTAGCCCCAGGAAGCAGAGAGAGCCCCCTCACCTCTGCTCACTTTAAAGGGGGCAGATTTCCCAACAGATAAGTCCACTGTGAATACTAGCAGGACTTTATTTTGCTGCTTTCGCTAGGAGCAATGGAAGGAGCTCTCCCATGAGGACCTGGAGCCCCCACCCGAACACGTCCCCCCTCCTCCCCGGCCCCCCAAACGAATCCTGGAGCCACACAATGGAAAGTGCAAGGAATTCTTCCCCAACCACCAGTGGGTAAAGGATGAACCTGGAGAGGAAGCCTGCTCCATCAAGGAAGAAACCAGAACCCCCTTAAATGTCCCTTGCAGCATGGAAAGGTAAGGCCAACTGGGCCTGGCTTATTGGGGGTAAGGGGGACTGACCTTCCGATCCAGAAATACATTGATATTGAAACCCTGAGGACACAACCTCCTCTTGGCAAGCATCACCTGTGTCTTTGGGGAATGGGACCCCTGGACCATCACCACTCCCCTGGCTGTTGCAGCCAGGACAGGTTGGCCACCAACACCCCCCCTACAACCGCCCCCCCCAGCTACTCTAATGGGGTTCTAGCACCACCTTGTGGTGCCTGTTGGAATCGTGCATCCGTGTAATAGAGTCCCACCAGAGATGACCGTGTCTTGTCCCCAGCTTCCAGCCAGTCCTGAAATGTGCTATCCAGATTAGACCATGTACTTTCAGCCCCCAGAATGGTCCTTCTGGAAACTTAACCTTTTCGTGTAGTCTTGATTAACTTACTGCCATTTAGCAAAGATTATTGAGCATGTATTGATGCATGTGAAATACTGGTCTTGTTGGGACGGGGGCAGTGGATTATGGATGGGACCCTGTGGACGATAGGGAGATAAAAGTGTGTGCTGCGGTGGTCAGCCTTCGAAAAGAGATACTGTACCTTCCCAGGGTGCTCAAGGAAGGCTGCTTGCGTGAGACGTGGAAGCATGAAGAATGAATGGGAGTGAGCCTGAGCCTGTGGAGACAATGCCGTTGATTCCTGCTTTCTGGATGAGTGCATGCTTTGGCCCAGTGTTCGTACGCGTCTAGAAATTTGGTTTGCAGACGGGTCCAAAGAGATCTGTAGGGAGAGGTATTCATTGCAGCGTCATTTAGAATGCTGAAAAATTAAAGATGAGCTGATTATATATCTAGGGATTAGGTGAATCATGCCTTCTCCCTACCTTGGGATAGTTTGGAGCTGTTAAAGGACAGGACCAGGAATGCACTAATGTGGCTAGACATTGGAATTGTAATATTCCAGAAAGCAGGTTATCCGTGATGTGTGCCTGAGTGGGCCTCTGGCTAAACTGATCATCAGAGTCTTACCTGGGCGCCTTGCCAAATACTGAGATCCAGGCCCCAGGCCTGACCCATGTACCCTAAGTCACCAAGGTCCTTCTTGCACCTGGGTCCCTGTCACAGCCACATCACATCTGGTTCTAGGGCTTGAGAGAGGCTTGTCCAGTGAGGCCTCTCAGAGCAGGTGCCATGCGCTGTGCTCAGCAGTAGCTCAATGACAGTCCCCCAGGGAGACTGTGCCTTGCTTCCCAGGGCCTCTGGTGACGTTGTCAGGGCAAGCCAGTGTGTTCCATCTGAGGGCCTGCCAGGCGTTGAGGGTGAGAGAGGTGAGAGCCGGCACGTGAGTGGCATCCAGTCCGCCGTGTGTTCTGTTCTGTATTCACTGGGACTGTGGCAGACAGAGTGGTGCTTTTCGGTGTATGTGAAGCTGGTGAGGAGGCGAGTGTGGATCTGGGAAGCCAAAAGCCTGAGAGTTCCAGGAAAAAGTGGGGTTGTGCTAAAAATGTAGGTACCTCTGGACACCAATGGGCCCACGTGCACCTCAGCCCTGCAGCCAGGGCCTCACGATGGGGCCCCGAAAAGCAGGTGCTTTGTGCCACCTCCTCCTGTCTCCCGAGGAGGTGGTGCCTCAGGTGGTCCTGCCCACCACACGAGATGCTGCTGGGGTTGAAAGGCTATGGAGATGCACGTGGGAAGCAGGCCATCCTGGGTCAGGGCTTCTAGGGGAGGCAAGGGCGGTGGCCGAGGGAGGAAGGGCCTCTGATGGCCTCTCCTGGGACAGGCCTGGAATGAGAACACAGTGCACATTGTCCCCTGGCTCGCCAGCAAGAGGGCAGCCAGTCTGCCGTACTCAGGAGGCTGCATACGCAGGAGGCCTGAGCAGCGGCCCTACTGGTGGGATCGGACTGATTGATGCTGGGGCCTCGAGCCTGGGATGGGGCAGGCTGAGGGGTAGAGGGAGTGTGTGATGTCCTCACATCAGCAGCAACAAAGGCTCGTCTGTAGGAGCCTAGGCAGAGAGTGGTAGCATGTGGGCCATACCATTGCCTTCCCTGATCTAAAGGGGAGCATTCTCCAAGCAGACCCAAGGGCAAATTAGCACCTAACCTTGTACCAGTGCCTATATTTCTCAGCAGAGCCTTACCCACCCTCCATCACCAGAGTCCACAGGTCTCCAGAACCATACCCTGGCTGGGGGGGCCGCTTGAGTTTCGGTGGGGGGAGTGTGTGTATGCGTGTGTGTGAGTGTATGACAAGTGGGCTTCAGGTCAGTGTCCGTAGTGCCAGGGTCTACTTACATGTGGCTCATTGTTTCCTGGAATTCCAACCATAGTAGTAGCGTCCTCACCGTTGTTTTCCCCGGAGTGAGTAAGCCCTCTCTGTCCATCTCCTCCCTCAGCACGAGTCCAGACACTGAAGTCAGACGGCGGGCTGTGGGGGCAGGTCCTGCCCAGGGGGAGCCCTCACTGCCCAAGGAGGAGCAGGCCCCGGCGCTGACTCCCTGGAAGCCCTTCCTGGTCAACATGTGCATGGCCACGGTCCTCACGGCTGGCGCGTACCTCTGCTACAGGGTGTGTTTTCACTGACGGACGTGCTGGCAAGACCGCGTGTGCAGAGAGCCCTGGCCAACAGCCCGGCCTTAGCGTTCAGTGCCGGGGAAGGATCTGAGCCAGTCTCAGAAAAAACAAAGGTTTTTTCAAAGTCGAACTGTGAAGGGCTAAGAAGAGAGAATTGAGGATTGATGCACTGGGGTTTTAAGGAGCCCTGTGATCCCAAGAATATATAAGAGTCTAATCTCAGGGCCTTTAACCTATTCAGGAGTAAGTAGAGAAAATGCCAAATATGTGTGTCTCTCTCTCTCTCTTGTTTTTTTTTTTTGTTTGGTTTTGGTTTTGGTTTTTTTTTTGTGTTATTGTTATTTGTTTTTGAAAAAAAATAATAGAATTACAACACATTGTTGTTTTTAACCTTTATAAAAAGCAGTTTTTGTTATTTCTGGAAAAAAAAAAAGAGACTAGGCACTTAACGAAACTTCCTTGTACCCTTAGGTGGTGTCACCAGATACACAGTTTATAGTTGATTTCCCAGGGAAAGATTCCCATGCTTTTACGAATGTAAACTCCCTTGGAGAAGAGGGTTTAAGGGTTTCGGGCGCGGTCTTGCTCAGTCACTTCCTCTGCTGTGCGTGTACTGAGCTGGGACAGTGCCTGCAAGCTTTCCCATTTTTAGAAGAGAAATAACAAAAGGCCATCTCTAGAAAATAAAGCCCGGCTTCTGCTTTTGCTCAGGGTGTCCCCACTGGTTTCCCATTGCTCATTTCTCCATCCGTCCCTTCTCGTTATGGCTCTTTGGGTCAGGCCCCGCCCCCATCACCCTACCTCCACAACTGGAGTTCCTCCAGGCCCCTGCCTCAGGGTCTGAGGTCACGGCAGGATGGCCACCAGGTTTTCATCCTACTGTTGAGGTCCAGAAGGAACAATTTCCACTTTTCAGAGTATAAATGCTGTTTCAGTAGAAATCCACACATAAGACGTGTTGCTATTAAAGTGAAGGGAAGACAGAGGATTGGCCTCAAAACTCGAGTCGTGGAAATCACCGCACAGGACATCATTTTAAAATATTTTCTCTCTTTCCAAGTGACCATCTTTGAGTACATTAGATGGTTTAGCAACGTGTAAACAATTTTTCCTTCAGGGTGATTTTTGGGGAGGAGGGCTGCTGTAAGAGAAAAACAAGACCCCCTTTGCTGGAGGCTGGGGTGGCCAAGGTAGTTTTGTGAGTCTGCAGCTCTGCGGGGGTGGGCCCGGGATCATCTGAAAATGTTTTGTTTCATTCCACTTCCTGTTCAGCAGCAGCACATAATCTGACCCACCTTCACTCCACCTCCACCCCACTGTCCGCCTCCACCACCAGAGCCTGTGCCCGCCTGGTGGGCATGCCATGGTAGGTAAGGGCCGAGGACAGAGTAGCCAGCCATGACCTGGACGGACGGTCGTTCTGCACTAAAACTACCCTTCCCGGGCTGTTGGTTCTCACTCCTTTTGACTTTGCTGCCCCTCCCTTTCCTTTGAGTACCAAATCCACAACCTGTTTTTTGAGGAGAGCAAAGGAGAGTCCAGTGCCGGTGGCCTGCATAAGTCATGAGCACTCGCCCTGCCGCGTGCTCCCCTGGGTGCGGCGCCACGCATTCAGGGTGGGCAGCACATGGTGTCCTCCCCGCTGGACCTCCACAGAGACTGTGCGCAGTGAGCCTCTCCACTCTGTATTTTTGGTTTTGTTTTTGTTCTTTTTTCCCAAAGGCATCCGTACTGCACTAGCATTTTCTTAAACCAATAATGTATTAAAATTTTTTGATGTCAGCCTTGCATCAAGGGCTTTATCAAAAAGTACAATAATAAACCCTCAGGTAGTGCTGGGAACGTAAGACTTTGCTATGAGCCTGCTGCGTCAGACCAGTACTAGGAAGGAGGATGGTCGTAAGCAGTTGTTATTTCATGACATTGTGGGTAACGTGAGAAGAGGTTTGGCATATGTTTATAGAACATGGGATAATATATACTGAACACTTGGATATTTAAGATACATGACGTGAAATTACTTTGTCCCAGTTACCCCCTCCCGGTTATCTGCTAGAACTTTGTTCTCAATTACTGCTTTCCCTGTGTGTATTAGAATGCATGTACAGTCGTCTTGTGTCCCTCCCAAATACCACGTGTTTGAAATACTTAGCTCTCTGCTTATTAATGTGCCCCACATACAGGTCCAGTCTACCTTTGCATGATCTGATCATTACATGGCTGTGGTTCCTAAGACTTGCTGAAGTCATTGCCATTCAGCAATGGAGTGATGTTTTCCAGTAACAGATAATTGCCGAATTCCTGGCATGACACCCTGGTGACTTCCTGGTGAGGCCTGCCCCAGCCTCGTCCAGCCAGGTCCCACTATAATTCAGACATTCCAAGGGTATGGGAAGCCGTAGTCACACCTCACACTCTGGACATTTAGGCAAGCAGGGTCCCCCCAACACCTTGGGGATCAGCCTCCACAGTCAGAAGTTCATGCTCCTCTCGAGCAGACTGTGATTTGGAACCAAGGCAACTGCTGGAAACCACACGTCCTGAAGCAGGCTGGGTGACAGTCCCTCGGAGTCCGCCTACCACCGTCCCGTCCCGAGGGCCTTGCCGAGAGCCACGTCTGCCCCCGCCCTTGAACCCTGGGGACTGATGGTGCTCACGACTCTTCCTGCAAGGGAGCTTAAGACCTCCACATTAAGTGGCTTTTTTAACAAGAAAAACAAAAAAAAAACAAGGAAAAGGCAGCCGTAGCTCGCGAGCTGCTCTTCTGCCAGCATTTTCACATTTTGCCTTCCACGTGTTAGAGCCCGTGCAGAGAAGCTCTGGCGGGAGCCTTCAAGGCGTCACTCCGCAGAGCCTTGGCGAGGTGTGGGTGGGGCCGAGGTGCCAGGCCGTAAGCGTCATTGAGTTGGGCCTGTTTGTTTTTTGAAATCCGGTATGGGTATGTAGTAGTTTGGGTGTGTATATATAGTAGCATTTTGAAATGGATATACTGGTTTAACCTCCTATCCTTGGAAAACAGATGGCTCTCCCATCTTGTTACATGTTAGAGAAGTAGCGAGCTGCTCTGCTATATGCCTTAAGTCAACATTTACTCATCAGGTCATTATTTTTTACAATGGCCATGGAATAAACCATTTTTACAAAAATAAAAACACACAAAAAAAGCAAGGTGTTTCCATATAATACCTTTTCAAGTGTGTGTATACATGGCTGCATGATGGGGGGCGGGGGGCGCGCGTCTCAGGGTCTTCTGTGACCTCACAGAACTGTCAAACTGTACAGATTTCCAACTTGCCATATAAATGATGGGTTTGCATTTTAGTTGCAACAATAAAATTTTTTTTCTAAAGAACCTGGATTTGGGGTGCCTCCCATGCCTTTGTTTAATGGGCCCAAAGCAGGACAGGTACTTCCTGTTTCTTGCCACCGCCGTTGCAGCCAAGAAGCAGGTGCTGTCGGTCAGGTGGCCAAGGGTTACTGTGGCCTTCTGGGGTTGTGCTCACCTTTGAGCTGGGGGACCATTCCCTTCTTGGTGAGTTTATTTGACACTTCGTCCTCGACCCAGCTTCTTGGACAAGGACCAAACCCACCTTCTGAATGCCCAGGGCCCTGGGCTACCTTAGCAAACCACCCAAATTACTTGGAGGACTGCTCAGAACGTGCTCCTAGGCAGCTACCTGTGAAATGCACCACTTCTCAGTATCTTTGTCAAGCGACGAGATAAAAAATTCATCTAGTCCTCCTTTCTTGTACACCGTTAATCTTCTCTGAAGTGTTTGGTTGACTCTCTGTTCTGAAATAACTTCAGATTTATAAAGTGTTACAAAAACAGTGCAAAGAAAATACCCTCCTCCTTATATCCTCCGGGGTTTGTGCAACTGGTGGCTGGGACTCCCGGCAGGATCCATGGAACCGGGGAGTAAACACAGGCTATGGTCACGTGACCATGGCACTCCCACGGAGGACTGTGGCCTCGGGAAGGTCCTCTCTCACCCACTGTCACTTCAGTCTTGATTTCAGATACAAAAATGGCATCTGAGCTTTTTTTGGGGGGGGGGCATCTAAGCTTTGACAAAGAGGTGGAATGCCAGAGGTGGGGTGAAAAGAAAAAAGAGCTGAATTCGTAACTTTGGTGCAGAAATCAGATGAGGCCAAGGGCTAGACGAGGAGAGGCCGTGCTGCTTGGTGTCGCAGGAGAAGGCACTCAGGAGGACTTGGCAGGCCTGGGGAGCACCAGGGGCACAGAGCCCGCAGGTCGCCTCCGTTAGACCCTCAGGTGGGGGGCCCGCCTTCCCAATGGGAGCGGCTGCTTTTTCTGTCCTGGGCAGGTTTGGGGAAACAACCACCACTCTCCTTTTTTCAGGTAAACTGAAACACCCATATAAATCGTTTTAATTGAAATTTCAGAAAATCAAGCTTAAGGACAAGGCAAATAAATACTAAGTTCAACCTTAAGGCACAGAATATGTACAGGAAGTCAACCTAAGGTTTCAGTCGCAGAGTCCCCAGTGCCATTGTCAGGAGTCGCAGTCATCCCCCAGGCTGCCTCCAATAGCTCAACACGAAAACAGTTCTTTCCGGGCGTCTTTGAGGGTTTTTTAATAGGTTTAAATAGGAAACGAATTTTCTTTCTTTCAACATGTTCTTCAGTGAAATCTTTTTTCAAATCAGCTTATAGCTTCTAAAGCAGCTTATTTGATAGGCCTTACATTGACTTGTTCCTAGAGTTTCATTGCACGTTGACGAGAGAGGTCAAAGTGAACATTCTTCCCAAACCCAACACCCAGGGTTTCTAGGCCAGTGGCATTTCCTTCTTTGTGCTGTTGAACACGGGAGAATAAGGTCTGTGGTCAGCAGGCTCCACGGTGGCATTTACGCTGCCACTTAGGCTAGGAGCGTGGGTCGTGATTCCCTGGCTCTGTCTTCCCACCACCCCTGGCTTGCTGGGGGGACAGCGTTCTGCTGCTGAGATGACCCACCATGTCGTCCTCAGCAAGAGCAGTCTGCCCGCTTGCCAGTTCGCTCCCCGTCCTTACTGAACCAGAACCCTCAGGGAGACCCCAAGTGCTGTGCATTGCTCTTGGACCCTTTCACTCCAGGCCTCATCCTTCAAAGTGCTGGCCAGCCTCTTCTGCTCTGGTACAAAAGGCCTCATTTGTGCCCCTGGACTTTGTGATCTGGAGATGGAAGGAGGCGTTCTGGCCAGCTCACACTTAGCAGGGAGCACACAGCATAGCCCATCCCAAACTCTGTCCCCGTGTCAGGGCTGGGCAGGAGCAAAAACAAGAGGCCAACGTTGGAGCCCATCGGCAGAGGCTTAAAATATTGTGATTTCAACATCCGCTTCCTGGCAAAAGGCCTCCTGTCTTTGTTCCAAGTAGAGTTTGTCCATCCTCTCAAAAGCCAAGCGTCCTTTCTCACCTGAAACAGTAAGGTGACATGTCACTGGATTGTCCCCCACCTCGGTGTTCCCGCTCTGGGAGCCACGGTGGCCTCGGTGCCGACAGCTGGGCCTTGAGTGCTGCTGTAAGGGGCCCGGTGGGGAGCGTTGGGGGAGTTCCTGCTGGCCACTCGCGTGGGCCCAGTGCCTCACCCCTGCATTCACAACAGAATGTGCTGAACCGTATTCCTGCCTTGCATCTGGCGTTCATTCCCCGGGATCATAAACGGAAGTTTAAGAGGGAAATAAAGCACTTCTTTCCACCTCAACCATGAAGGAAACCTGTTTTGGCCAAATGCAGTTAAATGTGTCACTAACAGTGCCCGGCCCATGTGCTATCCTGAGTCCTGGAGGGCTGGCCGTGGCCTCTCTGGCACCACCTCCCGGAAGTCCTCAGGCACCCCACTGCACCGCAGCCGGCGTTTAATGCTGTATTTTACCGAATGACAGCGTGGCCTCCCGGGCTGCTGTTCTCACGGGCTCCAGGTCAGACTGACATAAGCTGGCGATCTGATCGATGCTTTCAATGCCCTATTGAAGGTAAAGGGGGGGTGGAGAGGATCCCTTAGGGGACACTTTAAGTAGCAGGTGGAATCTACTTTTATAAGTTCTGCAAGACCCCCAGCCCCGGCACAGGGTCCTCAGCCGCCTGCTTTTCTGAAGGCTTAATAGGTGTCTTCCGTGGCCTCAAGTTTATCAGGAGTGCCACTGGAAGTGCCTTTTCCATCCTGACATTGGCCCATGAGCCAGGCCATTGGCAGACCTTTACGAATATCTTCTAGAAGGCCTGTCTTGAAAATGAGACGACTTGCTTTCTTCGGGGCCCAGGTCCGGGCACGGCTGACCCTGGCTGCCCTCCTCCAAGGCCAAAGACCACAGCACACTTGGCCTTCCTCTGCAGGTCACCCACCCCTACCCCTCACTGGTTGGTTGATTATAACCAGATGGTCCTCTTAGAATTTCTCTGGTTCTTTCCAGAATGAATGGGGTGAGTTTAATCTATTTTTCATCCAGCAGATTGGCAATCGTTTTTCTAAAATGAGAGTTCCGGATGCAGGTGAGGGGGAAGTGAGATGGACACTGTGCCACATCTGCTTTTGGGAGTGTAGTGGCTGAGCTGTATCCAGAGGCTCCAGACGTCTCATATTCTCTGGCCTGGAGTCACACCTCAGGAGAGTTCAGCCTAAGAGATCATTCAGAGCTCCATATATTTTTTAAGCTCATAATGACACTATAATTTTAAAAATGGATGGCGAACCTCAGTTTTCTTCACACAGGAGTGGGGGAGTCTGTTAAGACAGTCCCTTCATAGAGACTTCGAAAGTGCTACCAGCCCGCCACTAAGAGTTCCTGTTTCACTCACAGCTTTTAAATTGTATTTAGCATGATCAACTATTTTAAATGTCACACATACCCACAAACAAAAGAAATACAGCGAAGTGCCAACAGTACTTCCTGTTAAGTATTAGGATGATGGGTAACTTCTATGTTTCTGTATTTTACACTTTTTTTTCCTACTGAAATTTTTTAATTAAGGATATTACAACATAGGAATCCAGGGCCTCAGGAGGGAGTCCCCGGGGCCACCTTCTTATTCCAGAAGGAGCCAACGCTCCTTGACCGCTCTTGGGGAGGGGCCCTGCAGGTAGAGCTAACATCTTCTCTAAAACCAGCTCTTCGGGGCTGTTTTTTTTTTGTTTTGGGAGGGGGGGGTTGGGGTTTTGTTTTTCATGTGGGTTTTTATTTGTTTTTGTTTTGTTTTGCTGGCAGTAATTGTTTTTCAGTGGGGGGCTTCCCGGTGGAATGACTTTGACACGAACTCACTTCAAGCTTCTCCCGCCCTCGGCGAGGACAGGTTAGACTCACCCTGAGCTGTTTCAGTGCCACGCACGCGGCCTGCTGGAGTCTGGCATCGTTCTCCGTCAGAGCATTGGTGTAGAAGAGCAAAGCCTGGGGAATGAGGTTGCTGTGAGTGGGGGGCTTCAAGTCCTCCCAGTGCTGGCAGTAAGTTGAGCCCCGCTTACCTTTCTCTAAACAAGAATTGGGCCCTGGTCTATTCATCTCAACGCTAGGTGCGCCCAGTCTCAGGGCTCTCTGTGCAACATTTTGTTTGTCTCTAAGAACACTGGTCCCTGGGCTCATGGGAATCAAAATGAAGAACGCTCTTTTTGTCTAATAATATTTCCCAAATCAAGATAAAACGTGACATCAGAGAAATCAGATGTCCAGCCAGGGCCAGTCGAAGACTTGGGCGTGCAGAGGGAGGGGGCCTTGTGGGCTGAAAGCCGAGCTGCTGCCTGAGGCCTGAGGACAAAGCAACTCTTCCCTTCGGCCCCCTTTCCCAGTCACAGCGATGGCCCCGTCCCCTCGGCCACCTCAGCCAGAAGAGAGCTGCCATCGGCCTCCCAAAATGGCATGGGTTCATTAGGAAGCTGGCCAACGGGTGGCCCAAGAGACCTTAGGAAGGCCTCGAGTTTGCCCCTTTAGTTCTACATACAAGCAACATCTCAGACCACGTGGATAGGATGTGTTGTGTCAGAAGCACTGAGAGTTACGAGGTGGTCAGGCTGTGGTGTGAGGTTCTGTGGGATCCTCGGGTGGTGGCCTGGCAGCCCCAGCCCCGTCCAGCCCGGGTCCCTCCACAGGACTGGTGTCACCCAGGGCGACGGCAGGAGAAGAGCTGTGCTTGTGACATTGGAGCATCCCTAAAGCAAAACATCTTGGGGCACCTGTCAGGCTCTGTTGGTAGAGCGGGCAATCCTTGATCTTGGGGTTGAAAGTGAGAGCAGGTGTTGAGATTACTTAAAAAAACAGTATCTTTAAAAAAAAAAAAAAAACAAAACAAAACAAAAAAACCTCTTACAGCGAATACACCCCCTTCAAAACGTCATCCTTTGTATTTTTCTGAGACAGAAAACTGACCTCCCCACAACTCACACACGGAGCCAGTGGGCTGCTGCCTCCCATCCTCACGCCATACCTTTTCCCGAAAGCTCTTGTTCCTGGCTGCGCCGGCCAGGCGAGCACTGGCTGCCTTGCACACTCGTGGGGGCCCATCCAGTTGGAGCAGTGCCCAGGCCCTCAGTGTCTGGGGCAGGGGCTGGAGCTGGCCCAGCCGCTTCCCCTGAAGCTTCCTGACTGCCTTGGCCTGCCTCGCACACTGCAGCTCCTCGACTAGTGTCACTGGAAGAGAGAAGTGGACCGGGGCTGTTCTGATTGTCGTCAGTGGTATGGCTGCGGGTCTCTTTGGCTGCTGCCCATAGCCGTGGGGAAGCAGATCCCGGGGCAGGCCCGTGTGATCACCACGGCTCACTCTGGATTGGTTCCAGAGGGGCCTCTTGGAATCTCTAGGAAGGCTTTCTAGCCAAGGGATCAGATACACCCTGGAAATTAACAAAACCTCAGCCCATAGTTCTGGGACGCTGGCCAGCCGTGTGTTGCCCTCGTATCCAGCTCGGACCTCTGCTCTGGGCTTTGTAAAACCTCCCCTTGGAGCTCCTTCTGCTCCAGGGGCTGAACGTGCGATCTTATCCAATCTGGGTTCTCCAGAGAGCAGCCTGAGGGGTAAGAGGCAGCAGCTCTGAGAAAGCAGCTCCCGGAGAGCCAGGACAGAGGGCTCCATGGACGGACAGGCCTCCTTTCTCACGATGCTGGAGGCCAGCACCCTCCCAGACCCTACCTTCCTTGCTGAGCCGGGCGAAATGCTTCTCTAGGTCAGAGACGCTCTGCCGCTGCAGGTAGCTATGGAACTGGAACCAGGTGACCGTCTGTTCTTCGGGAGGCCCGGCTCTGGGGAGCAGCCCACCACAGCTGACCACCTGCTCCAGGAGCCTCCTGCACGCTGCCAACACAAGGGAAGGCCGTGAGGAGAGACCAGGGCCCCTGGGAGCTTCTCTGCCAGGTGTGGCTGGGTCGGTCTAAAAGGCTATCAGGCGCCTGGCAGGCTCAGAGGGTTAAGCCTTTGCCTTCGCTCAGGTCATGATCTCAGGGTCCTGGAATCGAGGCCTGCATTAGGGCTCTCTGCTCAGCAGGGAGCCTGTTTCCCCCTCTTTTTCTGCCTGCCTCTCTGCCTATCTGTGCTCTCTCTCTGTCAAATAAATAAAATCTTAAAAAAAAAAAAAGGCTCTCTCTGGGCACATGGGTGGGTGCCCTTCCCTGGGCCGCCTCTGCCTGCCGTGGCTGGGGTCTGCAGGCCTGGAGTCAGGTGGTCCTGGGCTGCATCCCCTGGGCTGGGCAGGGCGGGCCGGCGCCTGGGAACCTTCGGCCGGTAGCAGCCAGGTGCTGTTTGGAGCGGCCCCAGTTCCAGAGCCACTGGAAAGGAGATGCTCTGCGTTCGAAGGAAGTCCAGCCAACATTGGAAGACACTGTTTTCCTGCCTCCCTTCCCATAAATATTCTTTCTTAACCCCTTTAAGGTTCTGGCAGAAGCTACGCAGTCCATCTGCAGAAAAATGGACCAAACGGCTAACGTTGGCAGCCTGGGTTTTGCAGACTCCTTCCTGTCCCCAGTGAGAGGAGGCGAGCTGAGAAACAGCCTCCCTTTGGTGCCATGTAGACACGGGGATGCAGGCAGGGCTGAACCAGGCCCCGGGAGACTCACCACAGCGCTGCTTGTGGGGAGCAGGAGTACCTATTTCCAGTTGTCCCGGGTACTTCCCTCGGACTCTGTGCAGGAACGTCTTCTTGAGCTGGCTCAGCAGCACGGTGGCGGCGCAGGACAGGACCCTGCCGGGCTCCGTGCACCTTCCCCACAGCTTCAGGCACCCCTTCCTCCGACTGGCCTGCGGGATGACTGAAAGCCCGGGTCAGGACCCCACAGGTGGTGGGGAAGGGCCGGCAACGAGGCGGCCCGAAGATTTCCTCCCGCTCTGAGGCCTGAGAGGTCAGGGAGGTGAGGGATGACCGGACTTCACGCGGCTTCCCTTCCACATCCCACATGACCCACGAGGACAAGCCACTTCAGCTGTGAGTGCCTTCCCCAGGCTTCTCCTGATGGTTCCCACAGCACCTGGGATAGCTACAGCCTCCAACCTCTCCTTGTGGACACAGGGAGGTTCCTTGGGGGGGCGCGGAGGCAGGATGGGGTCCCACATACTGTTTGCGTGTCCTGGGGATCACATCACTGATCACTCTCCAGGGCCCTCCCCTTTTTACAGTTGGGGAAGCTGAGGCCCAGAGAGGTGAATTATTTGCCCAGAGTCACACAGCTGCCAGAAGAGTGTGTGCCGCCGACTCCAGGGTGGCCCATGTGACAGTGTGTGGGTCAGAGCACAACCCAGTTGCCACCACCCCAGCACGTCCTCCTCGGGCTCCCGTTAACTTTGGACCCCCCTGGGCTTCCAAACCCGTCCCTTCGTGCCATTCACAAGAGCAGCCCAGGAGTGGTGGGCAGTTACTTACTTTCTTCAATGGATGTTGCCTTGCTGACCTTCTCAAAATCTAGCACAGCAAGCATCTCCAGAACCTGCTTTTGCTGTGCAGCTTCTTCCAGAAGGCTCTCCTGGACCATCCCCGACAAGTTAGGAGAGGCCAGTTTCTGGAAAGCAGCCCACAATGTTCCACGTTAGCACAGAACATGGCCCCTGAGGTCAGCGATCACGACTGCAGCTCCCACCACCCCCCTGCCCATCCTTTCTCTCCTGACGTAGCTCTCTGGCTGTCATCCAGGGATTCCTGGTGCATCGAGGCCATAGAGGTGGTAGGATGCAGGCTGAGACTGCCAGGGGCCACCTTTGCCACCAGAAAGGGCCAGCCTGCCAAAGATGAAGCCAGCCAATGCAGGCAAGCAGAGCTGAGAGAGACCCAGTTGTGACTTTATTTAAAACCCTGGATCCAGCCAGGCCTGAAGCCTACCCCTGGGCCTTTCAATTCTGTGAGCCAGGAAGTTCCTTCTGGTTGAGCCAGCTCAGATGGGGGCTCTGATATCTACAGCTGAAAGAGCCATGGCCTCTGCTTTTGGTCCAGCACTTGGGATGCATAAGAACCACATGACTGTTCTCCGAGGCCTGAACCTTCCACAGAGGAATCTCCTCAGTCTCCTTGGCTCTCAGGGTGGGGGGTCTGTCTTCCTTGCGCGCGCTCCCCACTACTGTCAAGATCAGTTCTTTGTAAGAGAACTCCCAACCCCCAACCCGGTTTCCCACCAAGCCCCCTGCCCCTCCGCCTGCCACATCCCTTAGCCACCTGCAGCAGAGCTTTGCAGACTTGGAGGTGGACCATGAGCAACCTGTCCAGCTCCAGGGTGCCGGCCGTGAGATCCCTAGATGACGCTTTCCTCGGGGGCGGCGGGGTCCTGTCCTTTCTGAGTTGGATTGAGAAGAACCGGGTGACCATTCCAGTTAGCAGCCCAGCTCCCTCCTAGGGGAGAAGAAACCCTCCCTCCTTGGAGAGATGTGATCAGGGAGGCCCACTCCAGGCCCCAGGGAGACAGAGTTATACCCAGGAGAGACTGAAGGGAAAAGGAAAAGCAGCAAAGACCGGCAACAACTCAGAACAGGTGCTGGCTTGGTGTGAGCCCTGGAGATGGGGGGAGCAAGGGGCACCCCCAGGGTGGGCGACCTGAAGTCAGAAGCTCAAACTAATCCTTAGCTCCATGACTTGGGACCGGTCTGTCCCCGTGGCCTCAGTGTACTCGTCTATAAAATGGGGACAGAAATGCCAAGCTCAGGGCAGTGAGGGGTGAGACAGCAGCCCTGCCAGCCAGCAGGCCTGGCACCATGACGGCTCCGTGGCGGGAGCCGAGCCCAAGGCCTGAGGACACTGTGACCCTCGGATGCTGGTGGGAGGGCCATCCCCTCCCCATGGGATTGCAAGAGGGGGAGACATAGTTTACTGTGTATCCTCTTTGCTGCCGCTGAGATTTGGTACAGGAGCCAGGTGTGAGCGGGGCAGGCAGGGGCTGCTGAGCTAAGAAGGAGGTTGGTGTCGGAAGTGAGGAGTTGTGCGGAAGAACAGGGAGCGTGGGTCACCCCTCTGCTGCCCATGTGTGAGGCAGAATACAGAGGTTATACCGTATAGCTTATGGTCTTTTTTTTTTTTAAGATTGTATTTATTTATTTGACAGATAGAGAGCACAAGTAGATAGAGCAGCAGGCAGAGAGAGAGGGAGAAAAGGCTCTCCACTGAGCAGGGAGCCCGATGCAGAACTCAATCCCAGAACCCTGGTATCATGGCCTGAGCCGAAGGCAGTGGCTTAACCGACTGAGCCACCCAGGCAGCCCATGGCTCAGAGCTGAGGATCATGCTGGGGACTGTCATTCACTCAGTGGTTAGCACCAGCCTGCCCTACGCCCAGCGGTGGGCTTGCAGGGGCAGGGAGCACGGCAGGGAAACAAGGTAAGTACAGATTGGGCCCAGGGCCATGGAAAGCATCAGCCAGGAAGCCGACAGGTCCGTGCTGGGAAGGGAGCGCACTTACCGGGGGCCCTGGCAACCCCCAAACAGGGCCAACTCCCGCGGGGCGAGGTCCGAGTTGAGGAAGGCGAAGCTCTCCAGGAGGCACTCCATCAGGCTGTCTGCGGAGGCGTGCTCCCGGTGGGCTCTGCGGGGCTGTGGACAGAGCTGCGAGCCCTCAGGGTGGAATCTTAAGACTGGGGCTCATGAGCACCTCCATCAGCAGGGCTGCGAGCCTCAGCTGCCCCAGGGCCATCCCCCCAGTGAAGGACGGGCACAGGGAGGGCGACACTGCCCGAGGTCCCGCAGATAGCCTGTGACCGGGGATGGCTCGGGAGCACAAGGGACACAGATCTGAAAAGTCTCACCTGGCTCACAGAGCCCACAGGGGCAGGGCGAGGGACAGGATTGAGTGACTGGGGCAGGAGCGTGGGCAGGAGAACGTGTGCCCTCCCCCGAGAGGCCAGGCTGTGGTTCTGCCCCGGCTGACACCCACCAATCGGGAATGTGGGGCCCGGGATGCCAGAGTGTTCTTTAAAAAGATTTTTTAATCTTTTTAAATTTATTTTTAATTAATTAAATCTTCAATTAAATTAATTAAATCTTTAATTTAAAAGATTTAATTTTAATTTTTAATCTTTAATTGTTCTTTTAAAGATTTTCTTTAAAAAAAATAAGCAAAAAGCTGGAAATCTAGATTTTTGTGGGAAGCTGCCAGTTTTTAAATATTGGCCACCAATTCCAAATTATTTTTAAAAAGATGGCATGGGTCAGGCCCAACACCTCCTCAGTTGGCTCAGAGGCTGCGAGGTGAGCCTCTAGCTGTCAAATGTCTCTTCTCCCTGGGAAACGTGGAAGGAGAGGACATTGGAGGCATTCCTGATTGGCAGGGGTGGGGAGAGAGTGTTGGTGCCATGGCTTCTGACACTGGTCAAGTCGCTCAAAGGCAGGTCCCTTCCTCAGCATCTAGAAATCCACTGCAGGAGATGTCGGTCTCCTCTCGATTCATGGCAGGACCCTGGGGCTTGCTGTGCCCCCATCCCTGGCATGCCAGGCCTCATCCCACACACGGTACACCCCGATTCCACCTCGAGCACCAGAAAGTGGCTCCCAGAGGTGGAACCCATAGAGAAAACCTTGAGTATCAAGAGATTAACAAGCAAGACTAGTTGCAGAGATTCCCTCGCCTGATAGGAAAAAAAAAAAATGTGTGTGTATGGGTATATATGTGTATACACACACACACGTGTGCACACATAAGCACACACACATGCACACACACAGTTGCTTCTCAGAATTCCCAGTGTACGAAACATCACTCCTAGGAGAAATGCAGAGACTGAGCCTCTGGTCACAACATTTCCATCAGCCTGTCAGTATAGAACCTCGTTTTACGTGTGTTTCTGTGTAAAGACAGTGTACAGAATTTACACCGATGATTCACTAACACTGAGCTCAAACTCCCCCCAGCGCTATAACTCATGCCAGAACGAGGCTGAGCTCATCACACCTGCAGCTTCCGAGCCCTGTCGTGCCTCCCTGCACTCGGGAGCACTAAGCCACTCTTCTACAGTGTGGCTGGGCCATTCTAAGTCTTGAACTCCCCCCAAAATAATTTTTGAAGAGAGCCTTTAAACTATGTCAGTACCAGTGTGTCCCACACCAAAGATGGTGGTTTCAGAAATTAACTGATGTTTAAGTTGGTGCGGGTGTTAACATGTTTTATTGTCCATACATTTTTAAAATTATGTAATTGGAAAAATTGAATAATCTGCCCATGCCAGCACCCCTGAGAGCAACCTGAGGACAGCCCTTGCCACAGGCCCTGCTGAGAGCAGGATTAGGGGAGGGTGTGCGGCTGCGTGGGGCCTTTTATGACATGAACTCTGACCCCGAAAACACCCCACATTTGGGAATGGAACACCCAGGCTCAGCCCCACCTACCTGGGTCAGAAGATGCGAGATGGGACTGGGTTCTTGGCCAGATGCAGAGCAGGTTATCTGCCCCAATCCCTGACTTCTCTTATAATCCTCCTCCCAGCCAGTGAGGGTCATAGTTCTCCCCATTTGACAGATGAACAGACTGAGGCCCAGAGGGAAGACATTGGCCAGGATGCCGGCCGGAGCTGGCTGCCCCCAGAGACTACTCCCCCTTGTTAGGCACTGGTATATGAATAAACCTACCTTCAGCCGGTCCCTGAAGCAGAGAACCTGGTACTCCAGCTCCCGGAGCTGGGGCTGGGCAGGGCCCACGGACCTCAGTAAATCCAGGACCTCTTGCAGGGGTCTCTCGAGGGTCACCTCGGGCCCATCCACTCTCTCCTCAGTTTCTTCTTCGTCGTGGTCTTTCTGGCTACCCGGGGCTGTATGGTTGTGGACTGGCGAGCTCCCTGGCAGGTGGGGGCCCTCTATTCCCAAATTCCTCCAGCCTGGTTGCTCCACAAAGGAGCCTCCCGCCAGGTGGGCCAGCTCCGGCAGGAGGCCCAGGGGCTGGGGGTCCTCCTGGGCCTCCTCTTCGATGGAGGTGTTGGGACCAATGGCCAAGGGCAGGAACCCCACATCTGAGGTGGAGGCCGAGGTACTCGTCTCTGTGTCTCGAGGATCCTCGGAGCTGAAGGAGTCCATCTCAGGTAGCTCCTGACTCTGGCTCCGCAGGCCAGGGCCCCGAAGGTCATTGTCAGATAGGTAACTGAGGATGGAGGTGGCCCTCGGCCCACCCAGAAGCAAAGCTTGCTGCGCTGGCTGCGGCAGGACAGACTGGGGAGGGGACACAGGACCATCTCACTGCCACACCAGGGACCACGACAAGGCCCCCAGCGGCGCTTCCCTCCCTGTCAACATGACTGAGGCCCACCAAGGCGATCGGCAGCCTGGAGGTGCTCACAGGACCCTGCAGCCACTCTGCCTGGATCCCCACTGTCCTTCTAACTCACTCCTTTCCAGCCCCTAAGGCCACCGTGCCGTCGCTCCCATCCTCCAGGCTCCGCGCCTTCCTGTCCAAGGGCCTTTGCAGTGACTGTGCTCTCTTCCTAGAACTTTCTTCCCCCTGGGTCTTGTGGTCATGCCCTTGTCCCCTCAGGCCCTCACTCACATGGCACCTTTGCTGGGGACCTTCCCCCGCACACCCTATTTTAAGGAGCAAGTCCCACTTTGTCCCAGCAGTCCCCTTCCCCCTCCTGGCTTATATTCCCAAGGCCCTTGGGCAGGCGGTACTCCCTGAGGGCACCGTCCTCACCTGGCCTAGAACAGAGCCTGGCCCTGAGTTCTGAATGAGGGACGCGAATGGGTGAGCCCTTGCCCGCACTGCTGCAGCCGTTCCCTCCCCAACTCTTGCTGTTCCCATAGCACCAGCTGTTCTTGTCAGGCCTTCCTCCAAGCCCTTCTCACGTTTTAACTCTCTAATCCTGGCAAACCCCCACCAGACTAGTGCTGTCGTTTTCAGTTCTCTGATACAGAAATTGATGACCAAGTTGAGTGACACGCCCAAGGTTACACAGCAGGTGAGAGGCATAAACAGAATTTGACCCCCCGGTTGTCTGGCTCCAGAGTCCATACTCCAGACCAGATGTGATTGTTTTTTTAATGAAGTTTACTGGGCCCACCATGGCCAGTATATGAAAGAAGTTGACACAACAGTTGTGCTAAGGAAGGGACCCAGATCTCTGGAGGTCATGGGAGAGATGTAGTGCTATACACTATGTTACGGTATTACCTACTAGAAACATGTATTAAAATTAATTTTAAAACAAGTAAATCAGAGGCTAAGGCTATGGCAGGGGTGCTAGAACCCTCTACCAGAGAACCCCACTCCAGGCTTCCAGGAGAGCCGGCCACGCCCAGAACCAAGCCCAGAGGCCCTAGAATGGAGGGCTGACAGCAAGGAAGAAAGAACACCGAAGCCCACCCAGGATGACCCCCAAACAAGGGAGGCTGAGTCCAGGGCTTGCTACCCCCCCGAGGCGCCAGGCTGCTCCACCCAGCCCTGCATGCCGACCCCCAGGGGAGCCGCTGCAGCCTCCCTGCCCTGGGGAGGCTCACTCACCAGGTAATACCTCTCTCGGAAGCTGGGGGTGCTTGGGGGTGTCCAGTTGTATAAGGAGCCTTTCCTGCTGCCCATGGAGAACTTGCCTGCGGGGCTGGGTGACATCAGGAAGCTCTCAGTATCGAACGGGCTGCAGGAGAGAGCAGAAAGGCAGAGTGTCATCGGTGCCTGGGAGGGCCCTGGAGTGCAGACGGGACCTGGGGGACTTCTAAGAGGGATGCAGGTTTGGTGGGGCCTGGCCTGAGGTCACAGCACAGCCTGGGGACTCTTGGTGCACATGCTCCAGCCCCGTGGGAACGTCCCCAACGCCCACCACCCTGAGGGTCCTGAGCCAGACGGCTCATGTGAATGACATCCCCTTTGGAGGCTCCCCTGAGAAGCTTGGCAGAGGCACAGTGGACACCCCCATTCTGCTATTTTCTTTTTTTTTTAATATTTTATTTATTTGACAGAGAGAAATACAGCTAGAGAGGGAACACAAGCAGGGGGAGTGAGAGAGGGTAAAGCAGGCTTCCTGCCAAGTGGGGAGCCTGATGCAGGACTCGATCCCTGGTCTCTGGGATCATGACCTGAGCCAAAGGCAGTCGCTTAACCAACTGAGCCACCCAGGCGCCCCCATTCTATTTTCTGGGTCAGTGACATCACCATCCCTCTTGTCCTCATCTGTACAAGAGGTGCCATTATCTCTCAAAGGACCTCTGTGGGTCCTGGTCACAGGTAAGGCGGGGAATCCAAAGAGAACATGTGAAACACAGGGGAGCTAGGGCTTAGCCAGGCCCTCCCTGAGCCTGCCCTGGGAGCCAGGAGGCGTGGGGAGCCTCCCTGCCTTGCAGAAACCTGCTGCCTCTCCTTCCCTAAGAGGTCTGGCTCTGGCTCTGTGGGGCCCACACACTTCCGGGACCTCCTGGGAAGCCTCCCCTGCTTGCCAGGGCAGCTGGCCGCCGATTTGCCGCCCTCCTGTGGAGGCCCCTATAGGCTTGAGGGGCCTCCCAGGGAAGAAGTGTGCCTAGCCCCCACTTGATAGATGAAGACAGTATGAAGCTGGTGGTGCTCATTCGCCCCAATTCACCCAGCTCCCTGGGGAGAAAGTAGCAGCCAGTCACCCCAGGCTCGGTCGCCCACCCCAGTTAGAAGAGACTGGAGAGATGGGTCCCAAGCAGTCAGAGTAAGCACCAGCCTAGAGGGAGCATGCCTCAGCCCTTAGTTCCTGCTTCACCTGCCTCGGGGAGTAAAGAGAAGAGAATTCTCTGGAAACACTAGGTTTCACTTGGAGGAAGAGCAAACACAAAGCCTGTGGAGACCGTCAGCATTCACGGAATGGCCCAAGAAGGTGACGGATGGGTCAGCTGCCCCAGACGGGCCATCCCCCTGGTCCCTTGCAATGCCCAATGGAGAGCCCCCACCCTGGGCAGGGGCTGTTTTCATGAGTGTCCCCCATGCATGGGGGCTGTGGTCCTGCTCGGCCTGTGCCTGCCGGGGGATAAGGTGAGCCTTGCTGGGTGGAGGCAAGTCTCCTCTGTGGAACCCAGCCCAGGAGGTTCCTAGAAAGGGTCCTGGCCAGCATGGGTCTCTAGTTGTAAGAAAGGAATTAGAACTCAGGGGGGCAGGACGGTGGGGTGGACAGAGGCGACAAGGAAGTCTGGGCTCCTGCTTGTCGGCCAGGTGGAACAAGGGCAGGTACCCACTAGTGGGTGCTAGGGTGTGGTCAGACCACCAGGGGGAGCCAGGGAGGCCCCCTCACCTCCGTTCTGGGCTGGAGTCCCTGTGGGTGGAATTTGGGGCTAGCCTTGGGGAGTGGCATCGGAGCCCCGAAGGTGGCTGGCCTACTCACGTCCACAGCACCTCCAGCTGCAGCTTGATGGTGCCCAGCTCAGTGATGTCCACCACGATCCCCTGAGGCCTGGTCGTGAAGAAGTCAGTGATGTCGCACGTCACTGTGCCCACTGCCAGTGAACTTAGGCCCCTCAGCTCTGTCACCTGGGGGGTGGGAATTGTGGATGGTGTCTGAGCTGAGTCCCTGGGCACCCTGGCCCCGTCCCCCAAGCCCCACCCACCTTGATCTCGAAGTTCTCGTGCAGGGTGGGGATGAAGGCCTTCTCCTCCTCCTCCCAGGTCTGGCTGTCGTCTGACTCGATCCGGCCCTTCAGCTTCCAGCGCTGGCGGCCCAGACGCATGAGCACCTGTGGGCACGGCCCAAGAAGGGATGGGTCAGCTGCCCCAGGTAGGCACTCCCCCTCACCACCTGTCTGGGGGCCCTCCCTGCTAGCCAGGTGGAGATGGAGACAGAACCCCAGTGCGGACCCCAGTTCCCAGCAGCTCCCAACCCTCAAAGGCCTGGTGGGGAACCCTGAGGCCTGACAGCGGAGGTGGCCATACCTCATACTGGTCTCCGGGACAGAGGCGCGCGTAGCCCACCAAGCCTGGAACACAGACAGGGCTCATCTCCTCTCTGGCCTGCTCTGCCCCTGCCCCATGGACCACAGGCCCTCACGGGAGACTCCCCTGCCCAAGTGTGGGTATCCACTTCAGGGAGGAATGAATCATCAGGACAGACTGTGCACAGGACTGGGTCCTCATGTCCAACTCAGGGGACCGGCCTCAGCTGAGGTCACAAGTCCCAGGAGTTGGAAGCCCAAAGTTTTGCCTGGAGCCCTGGGATTCTGACCAAACCCCACCCTCAGCAGAAGTCCCAGCCTCCCCCCGCAAACTGGCTTCTGCCCACCTGCTCTCGGCTCTGTTACCTTTCATCCTGATGTGGAACTCTCCCAGGTGAACCTCCAAGGCCCCCTCGATGAGCCACATGTCCTGCAAAGCCCCACACATGGCAGCTCACCAACCAGGCCCCGGGCTGGGTGAAGTGCAAGGAGGGGGGCGTGCAGATTCTGCCAGTCAGAGGCCCGGGGGGCAGAGAGGGGTGCTTCCTCGGGGTCCAGGCACCACCCCCCACCCCGTCACAGGCTGCCCTCTGACCCACCCACCTCGACGCACTCCTGCAGGCTGCGGCCCAGCTCCTGTAGGCTCTCTCGGGAGGCGCGGCTGGGCGGACAGCTAGAGAAAGCCCTCTGCATGTTGGAGGCACCATCCCGCAGGCGGCACTGGATGCAGTAGCCCTCGTACAGCTCATCCACCTGCGGCAGGTGCACAGGCTGCTGGGAGCTGTCCCCAGGCCTACCCACCGTGCTCACCTTCTGCGAGAGGCCACGCAGCCCTGCGCTATGGGGCTAGCATTCCTGGGTCCCTGCCCCATGAACATGAGCCCAGGGGCAGGGGCCACATTGTTCACACACTCTGTATCCAGCGCCTGGCAGCGCACTGTAAAAACTAGTGAACTGGATGGGCAACTGCATCATAGCCCCTCTCCCCGTCCAACTTTTGGACTGTAAAACAGGGAAGGTAGGCTTGTGGTATCCTGCCCAGCCACTGGGCCGCTGGGAAAGTAAAGCGAGGACATGGAAGAGCTGGCAGAGTATAAAGCCTAAAGGCCATGCTGTGTGACCTTGGGCTGATCCTGTCCCTCTCTGGGCCTCTACTCTCCCATCTCTGCAATGGGGTGGTCAGATTCAGGCTTCTGGCCCTGTAAGTTGGAGCATGAGGTCCTTCCTTCTAAACCCCACACTCCTGGCCCAGCGCCCCCTCCCCACCGCTGACTCCAACCTCAGGGCCAAGCCCCTGCAGTCCCTGCTCCTCCTCAGCCTCTCCCCTGCTAAACCCGCTGGAGATCCAGCAAGCCTCAGCCCCACCCCATGACTTCCAGGAGGCAGGCTGACCTTGCTGATGTGAAACTCCATCTTCCGGATGTGCCTTTCCACAGAGCGCGTTTGCTTCTCCCGGGAAAAGAGACGGTGCTTTCAAAGTAGCCTAGGCCACCCTCCAGCCCCCTGCCCTGCCCCTTCCTCCAGATCCTAACACACAGAAATGGGCTCAGAGCTCTGAGCCTGGCTCAGAGCCCTTGACCATCGTCAAAAAAGGCTCACCATTGAACCTGTTTCCCCATTTCTAAAATAGGGAGGAAACCCAGGTGTCCCTCCTGCGGGACGGCCCAGGGGTGAAATGCGACCGGGGGGCCCAGGGGTAAAATGCGACTGGGAACATGGGTCCCTCTCATCCAGCAGGGCTCAGCCCCGGCCCACCTTGCTTACGGCCCTGCAGACAGAAAGTCTTGCTCACCTTGTCCAGGTCATAATAGAAAGCCTGTGGGGGAGAAAAGAAGGGGGAGGGGTGGGGTGTCAGGTCTCCAGGTGCTCCTCTAGGACCCATGAGGCTGCACCCAGGGGCACCAGAACTCTGATGACAGAAAACCAGCAGCCACTCTCTCCTCTGTGGCCTGCAGTCAGTGGCCTGGACCAGAGCCCGGGGGGAAGAGCGATAAACACATGCACTTTGGCTGAGGCAGTTTTTGGCCTGGCTCTGCTTCCCAGCTGTGTCTCCCAGGCCAGTTACTTGACCTCTCTGAGCTCCCATCTCCTCGGGTAAAATGAGCTGGCCAGAGCACAGAGCACCTGCCCCATAGGGTTGCTGTGAAAAGTCGACACGGTAAGCCCTTGACAAAATGGGGACCGTTTTGTACAGTTCGATTGTTTAAGGGGTGATTTCGGCCATGGCTGGAGTAACTGAAGGACACCCCCACCCTGGTGGGGGGTTCAGGCTTGGGGAGATGCTAATCAAGACTGGTCCAGGGCTCCTGGGTGGCTCAGTGGGTTAAAGCCTCTGCCTTCGGCTCAGGACATGATCTCAGGGTCCTGGGATCGAGGCCCGCATCGGGCTCTCTGCTCATCAGGGAGCCTGCTTCCTCTTCTCTCTCTGCCTACTTGTGATCTCTCTCTGTCAAATAAATAATAAAATATTTTTTAAAAAAAAGACTAGTCCAGTCATGCGGGTTGGGGGGCGCAGACAGCCAACAAAAAGAACAAATCAACTGGGCAGATCTTCATATAAAGGACCAGACAGGAAATACCGTCGGCCTTGGGGGCCACGTGGTCTCTGCCACATGGTCTGCACGCGGACACACACAACACCTCAGTGGCAGCCTGGCTATGTGCCAATAAACTCTATTTCCAGATGGGTCCTTGTTTGACCACGTAGCTTAAGTCACCCTGCCTGAGCCGGGAGGAATTTCCACAAGGTCAGAGATTCACTAAAGAGAGAAAGCGAGCCGTGGGACAGTTTCAACTTCATCTTCATCTTTATAAGACGACAGTTGGCCAAAACTTTCTCTGTGCGTTCACGTGCTTATGTGACTATGTGACCAGGGAGGAAAATATGGAAAGAGAAATCCTGGATTGTCCTCGGGGGTTAAACAGGGTGTGACACAGAAGCCTGGTGTGTGGGGGGGTGTCAAGCAAAAGGAAAGGTGGATTAAATCTCCCAAAGTGTGTATTTTCCCACATATGAGAAATTGTATATGTGTGCTTATGAAATGAAGACTCCACATAGGCTATAGAGAAATGGGAGCGTTCTCAAGCCCTTGGAAGGAAAAGTAACTGTGCACAATGCTGAGAAGCAGCAGTGTCCTGGGAGGCAGGACCCCAGCTCCCCGGTGTGGCCACTCCTTCCTTTGCCTCAGTGTGCCCACCTGTGAAATGGGAGCAGCTAGAATGGAGGAGCCTTTGTACACTTGCCCACCTTACCGTTACTTCTAGAACCAGAGAGTGGAGATGAACTGCTGACCTTGAGGTGGGGGCGGGGGAGTAGAGGAGGGAAGGTGGAAGCTTCCTAACTACCTCAGGGGTCAAGTGAGGTGGGGTCATCGAAAAACAAAGACAGTCTGTTCCTCAGGGCCTCTGAGCTCCGAGGAGATGTGCACCCGCCATGCAGGCTGGGCGGTGAGAGGAGTCCATCTATGCGCACCACCAAGCCTGCCCGGGGGGGGGGGGGGCAGGGGGAGGTCTCACCAGCCTCGAGTTCCTGCGGGTGTCCTTGTGACGACCTGACAGGTAGTCCAGCTCGGCCTGCTGGTTGCACAAGTGCTCCCTGAGAGGAGAACAAGGAAGAGGAGTTTGCCAAGGAACAAGAAGAGGAAAAGAAATGGCCAGATGACCAGTGTTCTAGAGCAGAGGCAGCCACGGCTGCCCACAGGAACGGCAGTGGCTGGGGGTGAAGAGGGAGATGAAAGGAAGTGGTCGGGACACAAACCTGAGGTCAGAGGGACAGAGCCCTCTGACCCCCCCGCTCCACAAGCCTGGCCCCAGCTCGCTCAGCCTCCAGACTCCACATGCAGAGGGCTGTGTGCCCAGCGCCGTGCAAAATGGGAAATCTCTCCATTAATTCACCAAACAGCTGCACAAACAGGTTCCACTGTTATTATACCCATTCTAGAGATGGACAAACTGACCCTCAAAATTGGCAAGTAACTCAGCCTAGAGTCACAACAGGGAAGAGGCTGAGCCCAGGTCTGAAACCAGGCAGTGGCCTCCGGAGGCCGCTATCTTCGCCCCAGCCCATGGAGAGGCCAGCAAGAGCACACCTCCCTCATTGGCAAAGGCAGGCTGTCCTGGTGTCTGCATGTCTAGGACCAAGGACCAGAGAGGGCTGGAAGACCCACTCTGGGAAGCACAGAGAAAGCTGTGGGCCTGGAGGGGACATTTCATGTTCTTTTCCAGCCAAAGAGCCTTAGACCTGAAGCCTAAGGTCTGGACTTGGGGGCCAGGGTGAGGCCCCATCCTGCTTCATCATAGATTTACTGGACCACTCCAGGAAGATGACTCACCCTCTCTGGGCCCCCTTACACCACTATCTGCCAGACCATTGCTCACTTAGGGATTGGGCTCCCCAGGAATAAGGGGATGCTGCTGAGTGAGTTCCAAAATGTTCCAAATTGCATAGTCCTTATAGGAATCACATGAGGCAGTCCCTGGGGGGTGAGCTTATTGAAGACAGGCTCTAGGCACATGCCCCCCAACTCCCACTCTGTGCCAGCACTGGGCCCATCATGCAGTGCACATCATGGGCGGAGGGTGATGGATGCCCCCTGGGCTGGCAGTCAGGACCTGGCAAGTGGGGGAGATGACATTTACCCTGAGTGGGGGACAAGTGGGCACTTGCCCTGGAGCCCTACTCCCTACTTCCTTTCTGTGGGCCTCTGGACAATCTCTGAGACTCAGTTTCCTCTCCTGAGGAGAGCAGGAGGTTAGGAGATCCTCCGATCACATTCTTCAGGGATTTGAGGATGTGATGTGGCCCCGGACGAGCCGTAGGCACTGCTGTCATTGTTATCATTTAGTGAGGAACGAAGAGACTGATCACAGGAGGTGGAGGGACAGGCATCCCAGCAGGAAGGAACAGTGCTGGATTCAGAACGTGTGCTTGGTGGCCTGTGGAACCTCCCCACTGCCCAGTTCCTGCTCAGCAAGAGCCAAGGCGCAGGCATATGAAGGAACATGGCAGATTTGGGGAATCGGTGAGGATGGGGAGTGAATAAAAGAAGAAAAGTCTAGAAAGGTTGAAGGTCGGAAAGGATCCTGAATGCCCTCCCAAGGGTAGTAGGGAGCCATGGGAGAGACTTGAGCAGAGCTGAGGCAGCAGATGGAGAAGGAGTGGCTGGGACTGCAGCATGGTGGCTGCTGGGAGTGAGGGGCCCCCTGAACTGGGCATCCGGGGTTGAATCACATGGAGGGACTACCGGTAGCAGCCCTCCATGTGACTTACCCATGGGGCAACACTGCGCCTAAGCCAGAGCCCTAACCTCCTCTGTGAACCTCGGGTTTGTGCCCCAACTACCTCCTTTCATCTCCCTCTTCACCCCCAACCCTTCCCTCAGTAAATCCTGTCTGCTCCACCTGCAAAATATATCCTTAAACTGACCCAGTCCCCTGGCCACCATCGTCTCCTGCCTGGGCCATTGCAGTCACCTTCTCACCAGCCTCCCCCTCTTCTGCCCCGGACCCCTGCAGTTCATTCTACACATAAGCCAGAAGGATCTTATTAAAACCAAACTCAGATCAGGTCCTTTCCCCACATGGACCCCTCCATGGCTCCAGCACACCCAGAGTGAATACTGAGTGCTCACAAGGCCCCATATCATCTGGTCCCCACTGTCCCTCAGACCTCCTCACCCCTCCCTCCCTCTCTCAGCTCCCCACCTGGCCTGCTCACTATGCCCCTAATGCTCTAATCATGCTCCTGCCCCAGGGCCTTTGCACATATAGTTTCCATGGCCTAGAATATTCTTTTACCATTATCTGCTGGGCTCACTCCTTCACCCCTTCTGGTTTTTGGTCAAATGTCACCTTCTTAATGAGAACTTCTTTAACCCCTTATTTAAAATCAGCCCCATGCCTTCTTACCCTGATTTATTTACCACCACCTGACTTACTCTATATTTTGTTTATTGTCTGTCTATCTCGCATTAGGAAGCTCCACCAGGACAGGGATTGCACTCCCACACCCTGTGCCTAGCACTTCATAAGCTCTCAAGCAAAAGGAGTGGAGTAAGTGGTTGAATCTTCCCATCCTGGCCTCTGCCCAGCTAACGAGTCCAATTATCCTTCACTCAAATCCAGCTACCCTGGCCTCCTATCCTACTTGCTCCTACCTCAGGGCCTTTGCCTGTGCTGTTCCCTCTTCCAGGGATGCTTATCTCCCAGGGGCCAACACAACCTCCTGGATCCCCTCAGTGAGTCTCCCAGTCACCCTGTCTGATAGCCTTCCACACCCTACCTCACCATCGCCTTCCTTCATTGCACTCCGGGCTGGTGGTCCTTATGTTATCGATCATGTCACTCCCTCATTGCTGTCTCCCCTCTATGCCACGAGAGCCCCACGAGACCAGGGTCCTCCAGCAGCCTGCACTGCGTCCCTAGCGCCCAAGGACAGGCCAGAGAGTGGGGCTGCCCCCGGGAACATGCTTGTTGGCTAAATAAATAAGCAGAGCTGGCTCTCTGTGTGGTGCCTTACAGGCGAGACCCAAGCATGTTCTTCCGGCAGGGGCCTAAAGGGGAAGCAGGCAAGGACAGAGGACGAACATTTTCAGGGTAACAAACAGGGTCCTTACTTGAGGCCTCTCTTGAGTGCTTCACAGATCTTCTTCACTTGCTGTGGCTTGGGGTCCGGGCAGACAGACCCCTTCCTCAACGTGCTGTACATCTTGGACGATTTTGCAGGCATCCGAGACCTCACGGAGTTCCCATGGATGGACTTTCTGTGAGAAGGAAGGAGGATGAGAGCAGGGATCTTGGACAAAGCCCTCCCCAGGGGCAGGCACTCAGGGATCAAACCCCAGGCTTTCAGGAGGCCTGGCTGAGTCCCTCCCCATCGCCACCAAGCCATGCGGTCTCAGACAAGTTGCCAAGACATTCCGGGCCTGAGTTTCCTCATCTGTAAAATGAGGGCTTGCATTTGAAGATTAAAAAAAGATGAAGAAGAACTTGACAGTAGAAATTAACATAGTGAGAAATACATTCAAGCAGCTCAAAGACCAATGCTTTCTGCTCAGTGTGCACTGTCTACACAGGCAAACAAGCTGGGAGGCCAGATCGTAGCCCAGGCACCTGTTGGCCTTGTCTGCCTGGATCCATGCCCCTCCCTCTGGGGACAGCAACTCAGTTTTCCTCCGGGGCACCTCCCTAGCTCTGCTCTTTATACCTGTGGTTCAGAGGGACGTAGCCTGACCAGGGGCCACACACACACACACACACACACACACACACACACACACACACAGGCATTCTGAGGCAAATACATGTCTCAGGCCTGGGTTAGTCAACAGACTCCACTCCACTGGCTCAGGGAGAGGCACGGGACACACGTCTGGCCAGTAACCCTGCCTGGAGTTTGGTTCTAATTCACAGGCAGGAAAATGGTTCTTTCTTCTGGCATTGCTATTCTGGGGGAAAATATACCCAGAACTGCCAGCCACATCCTTTGCATCATGTGAGAAGAATGGTACCAATGCATGGAGAAGTGGGTGGAGGCAGGTCAAATCCACACGATGATGCATCCCTGGATCCAACTATGCCTGAAGCTAGACTTGCCCACGGGATTTCAGTTATATGAGCCAGTTGGTTCTCTTTTTTGCTTAAGCCTGTTGGAGTTGGGGGCGTGGACTGAATGATCCTAAGAACTGATGTCTCCAGGCAGTGGGAGCTGTGTCTCTCAGCCCTTGAGGGACACAGCAGCATTTCAGAAGTGACTGCAGTCCTACAGGGTGAGGGCACCCTCATTCCAGTTAGGAGTTGGCTTCACTGGCATCTGAGCTCCTTCTAGAGTCCTGTGATCCTGTGCCTTCTCCACTAGGTGCAAGACCAGAGCGGCTGACACACTCACCACCAGGCGGGCTTCAGTCCATCCTCTAAAGGCACAGCCTCTAAAGACACTGTTTCCCAGCTTCCCCCCTTCTCACAGAAGAAACAAGGGTGGAAATGACACTCAAACTAACATCTGGGTCAGTTTCTTAAAGGAGCCACTAGCTTTTCTTTCCAACTTCCTCCCTCCCTGTCTTCAGGAGTCAGCTTCAACTTGTGCTTTAAGGTCCAGGGTGGCAGGGCAGGAATCAGGGGAGGTGTGGAGGGGGAAAGAGAGAGGTGCAGGGGACGGGGAGGAGGAGGGAGAGGGAGAAAGAGAAAAAGGTTGGGGAGGGGGGAGCATGCACCAACTGGGAGGCGAGGAGGGGTGCAGGGGAGAATAATCAGTCTTATTTAAGTCCCTTATTTGGGGGAGTTTCTTTGCCAAAGGAACTTCACCTCTATGCTAATGCACTACCGGGGCCTCAGTTACTCTTCTGTTAAATGGGAAAACAATAGACCCTAAATCAGGCAGCAGTGCTGAGAATTCTGTTTGATACCAGATCAAACATGTGGCCCAATGAAGGCAGTAGGTACTTGATAAGTGTTTGCTACTGTTACAACCATCACATCCTATACATATCATTCCCTGCACCCACAGCCTGGAAAACAGTAAGTGCTCAGTCAATACTGAGCTGAACAAGACGGGGGAAGGAAATACAGCATGACATGGGAACTAGAGAGCAGAGCCATCTTGGAACCCAAGGCACTTAGCAGGACCTCAGAGGAAGAACAGGACAAGGGGTCAGCCCAGAAGGGGGTTCCAAGTCGGGGGGCAGAGTAAGCCAGGGAGGAGAGGAGGAGTCATCCATTCTGTGTGTGATGGCAGCTCAGAGCAAGGAGCAAGGCTTGACCGAGCAGGGCAAAAAGATGCAAGTGAAGCTGGATATATGGGTCCTCCCTGCCTGGGGGAATCTACAATGGGGAGGGAGGAGGAGATGGTTGGCTCCCCAGCCTCAGAGACCTGGAGGATAACCACAGAGGAGCATAACGATGGTGCATGGATAGGAGGTGCACTTTAAGCGTCTGCTGCTTCCCATGCCTGCTAAGGGCCTTATATAAATATTGATTTTAACCCTATTGCAAGGTAGGGAAACTGAGGCTCAGATAAGTCACTTGCCCCGGATCATGTAGGAGGCAGAGATAGGATCCAAACTAACACATGGGCAGATCCCCAGCCTGGGAGGTGAAGCACCAATCTGGGAGCAGGGCGCAGGATTCCCTTGAGTCCTTGGGCTCATCTGGAGGACCCAGCCTCAGATCACTGAGCCCTCCCCTGACCACAGTTTCCAGGTCACTGGGTCTGGGGTGAGGCCTGAGAATCTGCATTTCTAACACGTTCCTAGGTGCTGCCAGTGCTGCTGGTCCAAGGACCACTGTCTGAGGGGGTTCACTGTCTATTCCATTCGGGGCCATCCTCCTGCTGGAAACCCAGGTATGCGTCTCTCCCTGCAAGCCCTGTAGTTTCCTGCACTTTTGAGACCAAAAATCAAGGGTCTGTGACTCATTCATTCATTCAAACACTCAGAGCCGGGCTGTCCTTGAGTCAGGCATGTGACTGGAGCCAATGGGCCAGAGTCCCACCCTCAAAGACTTTCTCCATCCTCAGGAAGAGGGGAGGATCATGGTCTGGAGAGCCTGGCAGGGGCAAGCAGGACAGAGCGCCAGCTCCTTCGGCAGGTCCAAGAGGAGCTCACCGGCACCCTGGGAGGCTCAATGGGCAGCCCGGCTGTAGGTCCAGCCCAGCCAGACACTGCACGGGCCACACGCATACATGGATACCTGCTGTTGACTCAGGAGAGAGGAGCCATCCCAGCCACCCCTCTGGCGGGGCTCCCCGCTGCAGCTGTGCGGCCACATCACAAACCAACACGTGAGAAATAGAGATGCCAGGCCCTGCCCAAGCACTCTGACAAGTGGGTCGTGGAGGATACTACAGCAAGGAAGGATCTGGGAGGATCGGGGCCTCACCAGACTGAGATCTTGTGCTATCTTGAGAGACACAAGCTCCTGGTCAACCACCCATGTTCCAATCCCAGCCTGAGGTCACAGATACTTAGCATCCTGAGCCTCAGTTTCCCTATTTGTAAAAAGGACTGACCCCATGGCACAGTCATGAGACAGTCATTCCTTCGACAGATATTTACCGAGCCCTAACTGCACACCAAATACCACTCTAGGGCCTGGAGGTAGAACAGTGACTGAAACAGACAAAACCCATGTTTCTGTGACCTGCCAGGCCAGCTGGGGCGGGGGGGTGAGGGGGCCAAGGAACATCAGCACAGGCTCTGGAGCTGGATGCCAGGGTCTCTCCCCACTTACAATCTGTGTGACTTTGGCTAAGGTACTGAACCTCTCTGTGCCTCAGTTTTCTCCTCTGTAAAATGGGCATCAGAGAAAAGGTGACTACATGAGAATTGCCCAAGTTAACAAAAATGGAAAAGGCTTTGAGTAGTGCAAAGGGTAAGTGCTATGTATGTGTCAGAGTTAAATAAGATAATAAACATCAGGGGCGCCTGGGTGGCTCAGTTGGTTGAGCAACTGCCTTGGGCTCAGGTCATGATCCTAGAGACCTGGGATCGAGTCCCACATCAGGCTCCCTGCTCAGCGGGAAGCCTGCTTCTCCCTCTCTCACTCCCCTTGCTTGTGTTCCCTCTCTAGCTGTGTTTCTCTCTGTCAAATAAATAAATAAAATCTTTTTTAAAAAAAAGATAATAAACATCAGATAGTCCTTAGTGCCAAAGGCAAAAATAAAAGCAAGATTATAAACTTACATGGGGGTGAACAGGGAAGGCCCCTCCGGTCAACTTGGGCACAAAGCTTGGTACATCAGCACTGTTCCTTCCTTGCCTGCTTTTTCTGTTTTTCATCTATGATGTCAAATTACCCTTTGGGGGGCCCGCGAAGGGGCTGTGCTCCCTCCTCCCTTACCCTGCCTGAGGTCACATCACCCACCTTTTGGAACAGGCCCTCCATGAAGCTGGCATCTCCGGGCAGAGAAGGGCCAGGCTACAGCCTTCAGGGAGGTGGGTTTCAGACAGGCTAGGGGCCCTGGCTGGCTGGTGGGGAGCCAGGCAGGGGTGGGAGGAGAGGTTTTGGGGGGGGCTGCAGGAGCCCTGCTCACCTGCCAGCTCCTGGGGGTCCACGATCCCCAGGAGGTGGGTGCCCTTGGCCGGGCCCCGCCTTCATCTACCTGGAGACCTCCACACTGGTGCTGCTGTGGCTGTGCCTGGCTCCCGGGGAGGCTGTGAATTCCGGGCTCTTGTCTGAGGTTGGACCAGGCAGATGCCGAGGCTGGTTCAGCCCGGGGAAGATAATGCGTGTGTGTCCTTCAGGTGGCCGAAATCAGGCTGACCTAGTGACACAGCTGCAGTGGGAGGGAGCAGCCTCTGGGGGCGGAGGTTTCACCAGCTCCGAGAGGACTCAGTCAGTATGAAACAGCCTCTGGCATGCCGGACAAGCTTCCGGACAGGCACGTGCCACCCAGTGGCCTCCGCCCTCACGTGAGACCACTGGGTCAGTCCTTCTGCCTGGGGTTGTTGGTACCTGCTTCCACAGGTGCGGGGTCTGGAGGCAGGCAGGGCTGGCGGCGACCACGGGGAAATTATAGGACCAACCGCCCATGTGTCAGACCAGGACCCAGTGTACTGACGGTGTAAGCTAACCTTTTCTCCGGAGTCTGGTGGCATGGGTGGGTGGGGAGGATGTGTGACACGCACAAGGCACATGCAGAGGTCAAGCCTCACGTGGGCTAGCCCATTCTTACACATGTCTCTGAGGTGTCGCCCTCCCTACAGTCAAGGAAATGGGTTCAGTGACTGCCTCTGGCCTTGGAGTCTGCACCCCTAACCACTCCTCTTTCTCCAGCCTCCTCTCTTTGAAAATCAAAGGCTACTGCCAATTTTCACCCCCACATGTCCCAGCCATCCCAACAGAGAAATGCCCAGGGTGACCAGGACAGTGGCTCCTAGCTCAGATGGGTGCTCTCCTGACAGCCTGGGGGAGAACTGACCTGGCCAAGGGGTGGCAAGAGGGGGTTAAGAGCAGCCATGCCTGGGAATTGGGGCAGAATGGGACAGCATCAGGGACTGGCCCTCTTCTTCCTCTCCCCACCTTATTACACATGGCCTTATATTTCTATATATGTATTAGATATGGCCTTTATATAGCTATCATTCACACCTTAGTGTAAAATTTCTCTACCAGATAGATCACTTCATCAAGTGAATTTTTTGGTTATGGAATAAAAAGCCATGGCCAAAGTCAAAGGGGTTTCAGGTACCAGAACAGGGGTGGGGGTTGGGGACAAAGAGGGCATCAATGAGCTTAGATCTCCTGGTTTCCTATCTGAAGTTATTTTTGCCTGCCTGTCTTGGCAGTGTGGCTGTGCTTCAGCCTGGTTGGATTACCTGAGAAATAAGGCCAGAAGGTGAGGTCTGAAACCCAATCTAGGTCGTCCGGCAGCAGAGCCAAAGGTCCAGACTCCTGGGAGTCGGACAGAGACAGGAAGTTAAAAATAGATGTGCTGCTTCCCTGTCCTCATGGGCATCTTCTTCCTCATCCACGGACAAGGGGGCCAAGAGACCGAGGCCAGGCGGTGTTCATTCAGGGACCTCAGAACCCACCTAGGTTGGGAGTTCTCTGGAATTCCCCAAGTGGGGGATCCTCCAGGAGAAGGAGCCCCCAGGAGAGATCCAGCCATCAGGTCATCTCTTTCTCAAACCAGGATGCAGAACTTGCAGGATATGATCTTGTCCTTGCTAATGGCCAATGAGCCCTCGTGGCACAGGATCAGGTGCCCTCTGTCCTCTTCCCACCTGGAGTTCTGATCCCAGGAATCCTAGAGTGGGGCCACAAGAGGCCAGGGGCCCATCTTGGGACATTATCTGGGCAGAGCTCCTGACTAGGGCCTGTGGGAACATTCCTATGGATGCAGGAAGTCCAGAAACCCCCAAAGGCCCGGCGGGGGGGAGCTGCAGGACCATGCACAGAATTCATGAGACCCAGTGCAAAAGAAAATGCAGGGCCCTTTTTTCAAAACATGTTAGAGACTTTGAGATGTCAAAAGCCGAGCATTACATCTGAGCACGGGGCGCTAGTGAGCGCACACATGGCACACTCATGTAGCTGGCCTTGGCTGCAGGGTCCATGAACCCCGCCTCCTGGCCCACCACTGTCATGGAGAACAAAGTCCCTATGGTGCCACGGTGGGGATTAGGAGAAGGCACATGCTGGGTGGACCAGCTACATGCCAGGACCCATGGCTTAAGAGGGTTATGGGGGTGGATGACCCCCTGGGCTGGGTGACCAGAACAACTGTCCTTAGCAGCCCTGATTACAGACCCCATGGGGTGGGGAGCTGCCCAGCAGAGGCAGCTGGGGAGCGGTTCCATTAAGGGACATCATCATTCCCTGGCCAGTTTACTTAGCCCCTCTAGAGCAGCAGTACTTGCGGAGGGCCTACTCTACCCTTCCTCACAGTGACATCCACACTTTCTCCTCTTGGAGGCTGGGAGTCAGGCAACTGGGCGCTCACTCCCTCTGGGAATTTCCATTTCTCATGCTTCAGCACCTTCGGTGGTTCCCCTTACATTGCGCATGTCCTCACTGTCTCCCACAAAGCCCTGCAGTTCTCCCTCTCTCACTTTTATCCCACAAGACAGGCACAGACCCACTTTCTGTGCCTCAGAACTCATCCCCACCTCAGGACCTTTGCTCTGGCTGCCCCCTCCACCTGGAAGACTTCCCTAGCTGTCTGCACAAAATACGAAACTTTTCTCTCTGGGCTTAAATGTGCCGCTGCCTCACTGAGGGCCTCCTCGGAGACCGCTGCAGCACTCCCCACAGCTCCCTGTTTTAATTTGCTAACAGCACTTGCCACCAGCTGAATCCATCTTGATTACAGTTGGCTTTTTATTTGCTGCCCTGGCAGGAGGGTGGGGACTAGGTCTGTCCCCAAAGCCTGGGTGGGACTGGGCCTAGGCTAAGGAGGTGCTCCATAAATATTTGTGGAATGAATTTAGGGATTCCTAGGGTGCTTCCAACTGGGATACTTCAGGATTTCAGCCCTGAGATGCCACTCCTCCCAGGCACCTGCTGGAACTGAGAAGCTGGGAGACAAGTGGGCGAGCCTGGAGAGCCCGACCTCAGGCATTACTGGGGGTAAGCATGCAGCTGTGGAACCCCAGGGAGGAGCCATAGGAGTACCTAGTCTGGGGCTCAGGTGGTCCACCTCAGGACATAGCAGTGAAGCCAAGGCCCCAAGGAGATTAAGCAGCAACTGGCCAGGTAAACAGGAGTGTGAAGAGAGGCTCGGGTGAAGGGCATTAACTACATTAAGGCCTGGAGGGCAAGAGGCCAATCGGCAAAAGCAGATTAAAAATGAGGGTGGCCAGCTGGATCATGGGGAGCTGTTTGCTAGGCCACAAGAGGGGACTGGATTGTATTCTAGGGAGATAGAAACCTGTGGAGGGCTCAGGCGAGCAAGGGCCATGATGAGATTTGGTTGTTGACTGACTCACTGACCAGCCAGGTTCGGATCCCTACTTAGCTGGGAGAGCTGCCCGTCTACCGCACTGGCTCAGACAGGCAGACATTTGGGCCCCTCAGGATGCCCCACACCCCAGGCTCACTAATGGGCATGCACCCTCCCAGGCTTGCACCTGCCTGATAGGAAGCCCAGGACTGGGCATCGGCCCCCAGGAGTGGAAACTCCCTCCTGGGGATTACCTACAGCTGGAGGAAACCTATGGAGCAGCCATGAACTCCTGTCTAGAGGGTCCGCACTCCCACCAGGCCTATCTCCTGCTCCTTTGAAAGTTTCCCAGAAGCACTTGTCGTGAGCCAGCATGTGCAGGCTACTTGCTCGGTGTCACCTCACTGTCCTCTCATGACAGCTCTGTGGGGGAGGGACACTCATGATCCCCATTTCCCAGATGAGGAAACCGAGACTCAGAGGTGAAGTCACTGGCCCCAGGTCACAGAGCTGGGATACGTGCTCCACGTCCCACTCTGTCAAACCGGAAGAGCATTCCATCCTAACCCCGCCCCCAGGAGCCAAAGTTCCAGTTCTGAACCAGTCTTGCTGTGGGACCCTGGGTGAGCAGCTCCACCTTTTTTTCTCATCTTCCAAGTGGGTCTGATAAGCTCAGGCGGATGGGACTTCCAACGCCAACTGAAATGATATCCATTCGGGTCTCAAGGAAATTACAGGTTTCTCCCACCGCCGAGGGTTACGCACGCATGCGCGCACGCACGCATACACATGCTTGTACGCAGGCGCACGCACACATGCGCACAAGCCATGCTGGGCTGCAGACTTGGCCGGTTGCTGGGGTCACAGGCTGCAGAAGACGAACCAGCCCCGCCCCCTCCAGAGGGGTTGAACTTACGCGATCCTCCGGCCCTGGGCGCTGCTGAAGCCCGCAAAGGAGGCGCTCCGGCCCAGGACCCCCACGGCCCCGGCGTCCCCAGAGGACAGGAACCGCAGCCTCACCGACATGGCCGTCACCTATTTGGGGAGAGGACAGCAGAGTCAGCCTCGCACTGCCACCTGGTGAGTGCTGACCGCGACCGGCCCTCCTCCACCATGGCCCCCAAGGTCCTTAGGATAACGGCAGTGAGGGGGCAGCTGGTACTGTCCCCAGCTGACAGATGAGAAAAGTGAAGCTCAGTTAGGTTAGGGGACCTGCCTGGTGCTAGTAGTGGAAGCGAAATTCGAACCCAGGTCTCTGTACTCTGCACACAGGTCCTTAATGCCAGAGCAATCCTGAGCCTTCCAGCAGGGGGGAGTCTGCTCCTCCTGAAACCAGACCAGCTGACCTCCTCTCTGTTACTGGTTACTCCGCTCTGCCGGTAACCCTCACCCCCTCCACAAGCCTCACTGAGCACTGTGTGTCAGACCCCATGCTGGAGACACACACTGAGCAAGGCAGGCAAAGCCCTTGCTCTCCAGGGCTCCCAGTCTGGCAGAGAGGCTGATGAACTACCAGTTATAGTAGACAGTCTCTAGCAAGAGGGAGTAGTTGATGTAGCCATGGAAGAGGTGACCAAGTGCTGAGAAGAAAAGGCTGAGGAGGGGAGATGAAGGGGAGGGGAGGGAAGGGTTTCTGAGGCAAAGGGAGTAGCATGAGCAAAGGCCTGGGGGTGCAGAGGACATGGCATCATCCAGAAACTGAAAACAGCATAGTGAGTTGAGGCATGACTCCAGGTGGAGCTAGAGAGGCCTGCAGAGTGCAGGTCATGGAGGGTCTTGGTAACCCCGGGGAAGGTTTTGGCCTTGCAACCGGGCCAGGGTGACTAGGAGCCCACAGAGGGTTTTGAGCAGGGGTTGACAAAGCCTATCTCATAGGAGGCCAGGCTGCTGGCGTCCCAGGCCTCCAGAATCCCTGGCTGCATTGCCCCGTCTCTAACCCAGCCTGCAGGGAGGCCAGCCTAGAACCTGGCTGTCTCTCCTTTTTGCCATGCTACCTACCTCTAGATTGGAAAAAAATGCCACCACATCCCTTGGGAATATCACCCAGCGTCTTCCAGCACCGAGCGGAAGGTTCTCAGTATCTAACCTAAATCTCCGCAGCTACAGTTTCATACCTTGCTCTTCGGCCAGGGTGGGGTCAGTCCAAGGATTCTGGGGACCCTCCTGCCCAAGCCACATCTATAAACAAGCACCACCTCCCTCCTCTCCTTGGGTGGTACTGCGCCTGCGCCCCAGCATCCCTTCTCCCGCCCGCTGAGTCAAATGTCCACGCCTCTGCTCACACTGGGGCCTCCCTTCCCCCACCAGAATAATGTTCTCTTTCGAGCCACATCTGTCCAGTGACCCGTCCTGCATTTTGCGTGTGGTCAGCCCCCGCCATAGGCTCCAGAGCCCTCCTGGAAGATCTGTGTGGCCCCCATAAACCTCCTGCCCCCATATGTCCCCCACCCACCCCACCCATACTGTACATAGGCAAGCACTGGAAACAACAAAAAAACCCAGACCTGGGCTTAAATCCCAGCTGTGCCATTCACTGACTCTGGGCTCACAGGTACAAAATGGAAAGTCAGAAAAGGCCCAAGGAGAAAAGGTGTGGAGGGCACACAACATGAAAGGGATGCTCCGGAGGAGATGGTTGTCTCAGTGCAGTGGGCTGCCACGGGCTGCAGCCTTGGGAGTGACTACAGAGCCAGATGAGCCTGATGAGGGCCCTCCAGCCCTGACGGGGTGGGGGAGCTGATGAGCATTTGCTGAGCACCCACTGTGTGGCAAGCGCCAGTGCCAGGGACCATCCCATGCTGTGTATAGGTCTGTGAATACCAGCCCTGTTGGGAGCCATTAGCTACTGAGTGCTCGTTATTAAACCGACTCTGCGAGAAATGCCTTATGGAAACTATCTTATTAAATCTCCACAATCCCTGAGGCGTAGGAGCTATTGCTGACCTATGCTGACATATGAGGAACTGAGGCCCAGAGAGGGGATGAGACTGGCCCAGGAAGCCAGTGTGGAGGTGGCAGAGACACGTTTGGAAGCTGACTGTGATGGCTTGCGGACGCCAGTGCTCCTTCCTGTGTGCAGTCAGTTGTCCCCCCTCTAGAGGTGCCCCAGCCGCACAAGGAGGTCCCCACTGTCTCCACCTGGGCTGAGCTGCTGCCAGCCAGGACCAGCTCACAAGTGTCCCTTGTTACGCCCTCTGGAAATTCGGTAGCTTGACATCAGCCATGGTAGGAATATTTGCACCTTGGATGTTGGCAAGCGCTACAAATTTGGTTTTGGGGTTGGTTTTTTGGTTGTTTTTCCCTGCAGGTTGTTAAACATTTGTCAGCACCTTATTGTCCCACCACTATCAGTATGTGCTCAGGGTGGCACTGGGAACCTTCTCTAAATCTTGGGAGCCCCCAGCCAAGCTAGGCAAAGAAGTGAGCAGGGAACAAGGAGGGAGATCGCCAAGGTCACTGGCTGGAATGAGTACTGTGGCACCAGCCTGGGGGCTCAGGGGCTGGGCACCCCTCCCCAGCCCTCCCTGCTCTGCCAGTTACAGTGGTGTGTGAACGGTGACTTCTCTGTCTCACCAACGAGACAGAGCAACTTGCATCCGGGGCTGGAGAGAGTTCCCTGGTGTGTGGAAGATTCACAACACATCCTTATGGGCCCAGAGAACAAGGCCTGATGGGCTGGGGCAGCTGCCCCCACTGTACCGGGCTGTGCAGCCCCCAGTGCCAGATAAGAGGAAGGATAAGGAAAAGAATTTCCACCAAGTGCTAGCCTCCCAGGCAGGGGCTGGCAAACCTTTTCTGTAAAGAACCAGATACCAAAGTTTTTTACTTTGCAGGCCATGTACTCTTGTCACAACTACTCAGCTCTCTCGTTCAAAAGAAAAAGCAGCCACAGACATTACATAAATAATGACCATGGCTATGATCTCATGAAACAGCAATTACAAGAGCTTCAACTCTTACTGAACGAGCCCTGGATGGCCAGCACTCTGCCTGCTGCCTTCTCTAACTGTAAAATCTCATTTAATTCTCCCAAAATTATGTGAAGTAAGTACTCTTCATATCCCCATTTTACAGATAGAGAAATTAAGGCTCAGAGAGGCGAGGAAAGGACTCATCCAAGGTCACACAGGTAGGAAATGCCAGCACTGGTATTTGGACCTGGGCATGACAGGCCTTAAAAGCCTGGCCCCTTCATGCTGGGCTGCACCTGCCCCCCAGGGGCTGGGCTGAGGACATGCTTCCACCCCTGAACTAGACCCAGGCTGAAGGAGAGAAGGGGCCCCAGACTGGAAGCAGGTCATGAAAGAGACCTGCCAAGTTAGCAACATAGCCAGCAGTGAGCTGGGGCTGGCCAAGAAAAGTCAAGCCCCATCTCTTACAGGCTTCAGAGTGTGGGAGCCCTGGTTCACGTGGGCCTCTTGGGACCAGCATCAGCTCCCAGTCAGCTCAGCTGCTCCAAAAGTGGGGTCAGCAGCCCTTCCCCCAGGCCCTAATGGGGCTAACCCTGATGGTTGACCAGTCGACTGCTGAAATCTCCCCCAGCAGGATTTCTTGCTGCAAAAGCATCTCCCTTTTTGTGGCCTGGGGATGGCCAGGCTGAGACCCCTGGAACCTCAGGAGCCTTCAGTGGGTAGCTTGTGACAAGCCCTCATGAACGTTGGTCACTTCTGACCAGGGCTGATACTCCTGATGTTGAATCATTGACACAAGACAGACACTGACCATTCAGAACAGAGACCAGGCTTGGAGACCCCACTCCTCCCCCTCCCCTGCTATGGCTGGCATTTACCCTTTCACTGCTAGATTGTGGGCAGGTCTGGAAAGTCCTAGGGAGAGACGCTTGGAGGCTCAGAGCAGCCTAGATAGCCGGCACTCTGCAGGGTATGAGAGACAAGCCAGAGGCCTCACCATGCCCCTGGGCAGAAGAGAGAGGCACAGAAGTCGTGCAGGTCCCAAACCTTTGATGGCAGACAGGACTGCGTCTTCCCCGTGCGTCCCTCGCTGCCTCTCTCTGGCCGGGCACCCGGGGCTTGGTCACAGCTGGTAAGTGTGGCCGGAGCAGGACAGCTGGAGGGACCTCTCAGCCAGCTGCTCCCCAGACACCGGGGCCGTCATCCTGGGCCTCCGCCCCCGAGACGCAGCTGGAGGGAGCTCGAGCCCACTCCACTAAATCTGTCCAGCTCACTGCTGGCCAGAGCCGCCCGCCAGTCCAGGGAACCTACAATTTCACCTCATTTGGAGGTGACGCATCTAAATTTAACAGCGTGGGCTCTTAGGGATGGGTGGCTTTTAGGCCTAAGTCCCTCACTTAGGGCTCTTTTATATTCTTTCAAATGCCAGGCAGGGCTTAGTTTGCTTACAGGAGTTTCCAAAATAGACCCTTTGGTTTAGCACGAAAGGAAATAGCAAAAAAAAAGGAATGTTGAGTTTATACCTAAGAGGGATGGGCGACCGGAGGAGGCCATTCTAGGAACCAGACTGTCTGCGCCCGATGGAGGCCCACGCCCTCATTTCACCGGTGAGCACTCCCGGAGAGGTCACCTGACTGGCCTGGATGGCCCAGGGGTCAGTGGAAGGGCCAGAAGAATCCACGCTGCCAGCATCCTCCCCCTGCCAGCACAGTGCCCAGCTCCACAGCTGCAGCCACTTCCAGGCCATGGCCTCTCCCTCCCTGGCATGCCCTTCCTGCAGGTCTCCCCTGGTGCTCCCTTCCAGCCTTTAGGTCCCGGCAAAAAAGTCACCGCCTCAGAGAGGCCCTCCTTGGCCCCCCTGGCTACAGTGGCTTCCCTCCTCGTCCTGTGTCAAATCCTTTGGACAAGTCCTCGCCATCCCAAATTGCCTTGTCAGTCGGCTTGGTAGTTGTGTGGCCCCTCCGTGAGTCCCAGCTCCCTGGGGCAGGGACTTTTTCGCCTTGCTCACAGCTGTGTGTCCAGGACCTCACCAACTAAGGGGCTCTGCAGAAGTACTGATTCCGAAGTGTCTGCTTAAACAAATGAACCGTCGAAGGACATCTCTTCAGATTCCTTCACTTGATTTGTTCCTTCAGCACGCATGCATTGAGTGCCCACTGAATGCAAGTCCCTGGCATATGGCTATGAACTAGTCCAGCAGGAGATAGGAATTAGGACAAGAAATGAGACTGGACCATGATGAGGAACAAGAGGCCTGGGGAGCTGACAGGGACCCCTAACCCAACCAAAGGGGAGTGACTAGGGGAGACCCCTTGAAGGAAGCAATATATTGACATCTAAAGGAGGAGGAGGAATTGGCAGAGAGAGAGGATGAGCTGGAAGAGTATGCCAGGTGTCAGGAACAGGGTGAGCAAAGGCTCAGAGGCAAGAGATAGGGTCGATTAGATGAACTTGGTTCAGTGTGTGTGGCTAGAGCATTGGGTACAAAAGAGGATCCCTGAGGGGCTAGTGAGGATCAGACCTTTCAGACCTTTGTGGGACGGGGGTTTAAGCCTGTATCTGGGGAGAAGTAGGCTGGACAGGCCTCCAGCACCCTCTGGCTCTGGGAACAGTGCCCTTGAAGTTCATTTACTTACTCAGTATGCCCCACTGCACACCTTGCTGGACAGTTCTGTGTCTCAGTAGACAATTAAAGGGTACTTACTGCATGCCAGGCCCTTGAACATGGCACCTCCATCCAGGGGCTGGGAGCAGTCACCCTGGGGAGGCTTCTGCCCTTTGGCCCAAGGTCCATGCCTCCTGGGCCAGCACAGAGCACCATTTATGGAGAAGCTCAGACACTCTGAACCAGCTTGAGCTCAGTTTTTGCCCTCCATAATCAGTCCCTGACCCACCCACCTCCTTTCCCCACAAAGAAAACCCAGATTTTTGATAGTCCCCTGAGAGGGAAAATCCTATGGCTAACCACAGAGGACAGAGTTCATTTTAGCTCTGACACCCGCCAGCTTGGGCTCACCTTCTCTCTGCTGAGCCCAGTGGGCCCTGCCCCTACCGGGTGCTTCCAGATGCTTCTCTCCCAGCTGCCAGGAATCTGCTCACCTCTCCTGAGCCAGAAAAGTAGGCCCCGGGGCTCTGCATGTGATCTTAAATAAGTTCCCTCCCCTCTGAGCCTCTGTCTCCCCATCTGTAAAGTGGGAAGACTGGGCTAGAATTCACAGGCCACTCTGGGCCAAGTGAGGAGTGCACAGTAGACACCATGACTCACTTACCTTAGTCCACTTTCTGTCCTGGCTCCCCAGCTGTCTGACATTTGTCACCCAAGCTCAGAGCTGGCCCCATGCACAGGGTGATGGGCAGGAAAGGGAGGAACTCAGATTTATTCATGTGTCTTGTTGAATTTCTTTTAAGATAACCTCCTATTTAGAACAATCTCTTCTGTATGATATAAAGTGTTTTTTTTTTTTTAAATAGCATATTTAAATGAAGAGTAATTGATTTGAAGGATGCTTGGCTTAGTAGAGCAGGTAGGAACCCAGCTGCTTGGCAGCCCACATTTCTGGGTTCCACCATGGAAATAGGACCAGGAGCCGGGGGAGGGGGATGGGAGGGAGGGGGGAAGAAACCCAGGTACATCTCTGGAGAGCTAGGTGATCAGACAGCGCTGGTTCCTAGTGAAAGAGAACAGCAAGCAGCTTCTCGGGGAGCCCTAACTGTCCTCCCAGAGTTCATTGTCCCAGGGCTACAAGGCAAATGGAAACTTCCTGATGGTTTAAGACCAGGCATGGGAGTCAGGCTCTGGGATCCAACAGGGTCCCTTCCCTCAGTTTATCACAGCCCCCTGGGACCTTCCTGCCCAGGGCAGTCCTGCGCGGTGTCCATGACTGCTCCAGTTCAGGCCCAGAGGCTCAAAGGGACCCGTCATGTGGGTGGTCAGGTGGGCCATCTCCTCAGGCTTCATAGCACATCTGTGACCTCTTCACAGATGAAAACCCCAGGAGAGGCCACAAATGGCCAAGTGTGAGAGAGAGGTTCAGTAGCCCAAATGGCTTAGCCACACGGAGGAAATTTACATGGGGCCACAAGTATTAGGAATATGATTTTGAGGAATGATGACGTGGAAAAAATATAAGGCGTTCAAAGTAAGATGTTGAGCCAAAAGACAAGAGGTAAACTCTGTACAACATCGCCTCAGTTTTATTTTTGAGACGATACCTTACCAATGTTCTGAAATGGACAGGCATTCTCTCATACTAGGGGAAAAAACGTTAATTTGAAGAAAACAGAAAACATGGTTATCATGTCCTTGGTTGCATAGTAATTAAGCTGGAGGGCTGAGTGCATATCCTCTGACCTAGAGAACGTTGCTTCTCAGGATGAACCTGGGGTCGAAGGAGAAATTTTCCTCTTAAAAAGAAAGAAAGAAAGAGAGAGAGAGAGGGAGAAAGAAAGAAAGAAAGAAAAACACACTTTTTTTTTTTAAGGCTCACAAATATTATCTACACTCCCAGCCAACTCCACTGGGCTTTTACGAGGTAAAGATGACTCGTGAATTTCTGTGAAATATCCAGAGGGTGTTTGGATTTCAGTGGCCCCCTCACTGATCTGATCACTATGAGCATGCTCCCATCACCTGCTCCCATCACCTGCTCCCATCACCTGGTACGCCTGGGGCCCCTGGGAAAGACGGCAACTCCTTTTTAGGGAAGGAGCCTCTTGGGGCCACTGTGAGGGTAGGGGTGTGCACCTGGGGGCCTGTGGCTGAGAAAGACAGGGCCTAGATGCAAGATAACAGAGGTGGGAGGACAAAAACTGATCCTCTGGGAAGCACGAGAGGGACAGCTGAATCCCCTCTCAAACACTGCCTTCATGCTGGTCTGTGGCTATAGAACCAGCTGTAGAAACAGGCTGGCTGAGGGGCGCCTGGGTGGCTCCATTGGTTAAGCATCTGCATTCGGCCCAGCTCATGATCTCAGGGTCCTGGGATGGAGCCCCGAGAACAGACTCCTTGTTCAGCAGGAGCAGGGAGCCTGATTCTCCCTGTCCCATTGCCCCTCCCCATGTTTGTGCACTCTCTCCCTCTCTCTCTCTCTCTCTCTCTCTCTGTCAAGTAAATACAATCTTGAAAGAAAAAAAGGCAGAAAGGGAGGAAGAAAAAAGAAAGAGGCTAGCTGGGAGGACCTGAGATGGAGGAATGGTGTAGACAGACCCCTCATGGTTCTGAGCTCATTGGCAGGTTGGGGTAAGGCCAAGCCAGGGTCACTGTTCCTGACCAAGCGTCTGTTTGATGTCAAAAACTGAGAGCAGTACTATTGCTAATGAGAACCAACACTTTGAGAACACTTACTGTGTGCCCAGGCCCTGTTCTAAGAATTAACTCATTTCATCCTTGGTACCTAGAAAGTCTGGCCTCCACGGCACTCTGGGCCCCCTGAGCAGCACCCCCTTACTGGACACACAGCATCTCCACACAACACCCCTCTGAGGGTGTTGCCCCCATTTTAAAGACTGGGAGACTGAGGCTTGTAGAGCTGAAGCGCCCAGAACTCGCAAGGGGCAGCATCATGTCCTCAGTAACTCCCCCGCAAACACGTGTGTGGGCAGTGTGCTTCTGCTGTGTGCACACCTCACCCCCACCCTGGCCGTGACTGAGCACCGTGTGTAGGACCCTACCCAGAATCCCTCAGCACACAGTGGGTGTGGGAGGGTCTCGGCCTCAACACCACTGACTGACACTTTGGGCCAGATCATTCCGTGCTGTGGGGGTTGTCCTACATATATTTATCACCGCTGGATATCAGGAGCCCTGCCGCCTCCAGGGTGCAAACTGAAGATGTCCACAGAAACTGCCACCTGTCCCCCAGGGAAGCAGAATTGCCTGCAGTGGGAACCATGGTTCAAGGCCACGCTTCCACTCTGCGCTCAAGGATTCCTGAATTGCTGTCATGGGTGTTAGGGATCATTTTCATGGCTGCAGGAAATGGTAGTGAAGGGACTATATGCCCTTGGCTACAAATATTTGAGGCTTTTCACCCCTACATGAATAGGGTATGGGAATCTGGGGCTTCCAGCAGCCCAACAGCTTCGAAGGGGCCCTGGGGCCTCAGTCTCTGCTACCTCCACGCCCCCATATGTGCACCTGTACACTCATACCCTCATACCGGGATGTGGGCAAGGGTCTGGGGCCTGAGAGCGAGGGCTCGAGCTCGGACAAGAGCTTGGTGGCCTCCTCGGGGTGTTTGCTGTTACATCAAGAGCTCCGCATGAGACCCCTGTCTGGCAGCGAAGAGAGACCCAAAGGCAACCGACTTGTTTTTTCGGAAAGACCCCGACAGTTGGTGAACACACACTAGTCTGGGTCCGTTTAACACGGGCAGGATTCAGATTCAAACCCACGGGCCAGCCACCCCGCACTGGATGAACTGCCCAAATTCTCCAAGTCAGGAACACAGACCGTCCCTGCTCTCACCCACACAGCCGGACGTCAATCAGCCTCTCCTAACCCAGGCTGAGCAAGAATGTCATTGCGGACTGCTGACTCGGGAAGAGCGGCTCGGTGCCTCTCCCTGGGCCAATGCCACGGGGCACAGGGGCTTGTGCACGGGGCCCACAGGAATGATTGGATTACTCTTAAAATCAGAAGATAAGTAAAGAACTTGTAGGGGCGTCTGGGTGGCTCAGAGGGTTAAGCCTCTGCCTTCGGCTTGGGTTGTGGTCCCAGGCTCTTGGGATCGAGTACCACATTGGGCTCTCTGCTCAGCGGGGAGCCTACTTGAGCCTACTTCCCTCTCTTTCTCTGCCTGCCACTCTGCCTATTTGTGATCTCTCTCTCTGTCAAGCAAATAAATAAGATCTTTAAAAAAAAAAAAAGAAAAGAACTTGTAGGTTAAACAGAATGTTTTATTATATGATATTGTCTATATGTTACTATTTACATATTAATTGCATGTGTTTTTAATATACTTTATCCTTATACCAATTCAGTTGTAACATACACGATTTATTTAACATTTCTTATGGAGGAAGAGTTCTACCAAGGCCAAGGTGCTAGGGGCTCAAGAAGGTCATCACGGACCCTGCCTTTTGCCCTCTGCTAGCCCTCCCTTAAATGTCCAGAACAGTGCTGCCTTCTCACACCCCCAGCCTCCCTCTCCAGCTTCTTCCCCACCCCCACCTCCCTGCTCCTCAGCCTCTCCAGCCTCGCTGAGACGGGGCACCAGGTGGGGCCTTGTGCTTGACCTGAATACGCTCCTTTGACCCTTACCAAAGTGCTATTCCATGCATGCCACTTTGTCCTATTCTGGTCCATAGGATCTAGAAGTTCCAGCCCAGGCAGCCCGGTGTCCAAGTCAGCCTCTTATCCACAGGCCTTCACTGCTAGCTTTCTGGAGTTGGCAGGGGCTTTGCTGATGTCATTGAGCCTTGGAGCCCTCCAGTCCCCAGTCTCCCTCTGAGCACTGTTTAGATTCTCCTCTTCTTGGATGGTTGGATCCCTTCCTCCTCTCACCTCATTCCCGTTTTCTCTGAGGTGTGGACAAGTGGGCTTTTTCACCCTTCTCTCCCTGATTGCTCATAAGATCCAGAGTATTTCTGTATACTCATTATCTTTAGAATCTCCTCTTCTGGAACTTACCAGTTCATATGCATTTGTCCAAACTACCTAGCTTTTTCTCAGTGACTTCTAGTTTTCTCTCAGCCCCTCATTCACCTTTGTTCTTATTCTTAGTGATGTGTGTGTGTGTGTGTAGCAGAAGCTCCAAATATTTATGTGACCAGATCTGTCAACATTGTCCTATGTTTTAAGAGTTTGGAACCTGCTTTCTGCACCTCTAAGGTTAAGTTTTTGCTCTATAGACCACTGAAGTCTAGCTCCCTGGGTGAGAATTTTGTCTTTCCAGCCAGGCTGTAAAGTCCTCAAGAGTGTCTTCCTCCTCCTCAGAGGGCCTTAGCCAAGAGATTTCACTCTATGCTCTGCTTCTCAGAAACACCCTGAATCAGTCCCCTCCTTTGCATCCCCTCCCCCAGGGCCAAGCCCCCTCACCTCTCTGGTCTTCACTGGTCCCTCTGCCTCCACCTGGCCCTCTGCCCCAACCTGAAAACCAGAAGGAGCTTTTTAAAATGTCCAGTCAGGTTTCTGACATACCTCCCCAGGCTTGCAGCTTCTGGGCACCCATCGAACTAAAATCTCAGCCCCAGAACTGTACCCCCAAGGCTCTGAAGAGAGGCCTTGTTCAGGAGTGCCTCAGGATGGAGCTCAGAGAGGGAGAGACAAGAGTTCGCTATCCACTGCCCAGGAAGGCAAGAGCACCTGTTGTGCCCCTTTCTCCCCCCGCCCCCCACGCCCAGAAAATGAATCACAACTGAATCTTGCTCTAGTAAAGGCAGGGGGCAGGGGAGGACTTGCAGAGTCTTTACACAGTCCACCCTATTTCCTCCCATTCTCACCCAGGCTGGAAGGCACACAGGAAGAGGTGTCAGCCCTCACCCTGTTTACAGCTTAATGCTGTGATTCAGAGAGCGCAAGTGGTTTTACCACACTCACACAGCCGGGCGGGGGGGAGGGGGGGGTGGAGACTTCGGGCAGGAGGGAAATACTGGCATTCAAATACACTTTGAGCACTTGAATGGTGGGATGTGAGGAGATAGGCTGAACAGGGACCTCACTGAGGGAGCCTGGGTAAGTGAGGGGCCAGTGCTGTAAGTGGGGAACCCAGAGGGTATTAACATTTCAAGCCCACCCACCAAAGTTGCTTATGTGCCATCCCGTCCATACCCCATGGTCACCTAACCTGGTCCTTACGTCTGAATGAGGATCCAGGGCCCAGTGGTGCAGAGTCAGCCTCCTGGAATGTCCGAAGTCCCCCGCCAGCAGGCCTGGGACTCCTGCACAGGCACGTAGGCTGGTTGAGGGGGACTGTTTGCTGATGGAGACTGTTAACAGCACCAGAAATGGTCAGGGGTTCACCCAGAGATGAGCCATCTGGTCATCCCAAGATAAACAATTTACAAGAGACAAATCAAGCCAGGCTGCTATTTTAGTTTTTCTTTCGACAATGAAATGTGTCATTTCCTTTCCCTCCTGGTACCAACTGCAGAGACAGAGGCTGTCCCAGGTGCCCTGACCCCAACTTCTGTGTCTTTTTGGGACAGGGAGCCAGGAAAGTCCGATTTTTTTCACAACTTTTCTTGACCCATCCTCAGGGCTGAGTGACTCTATGCCAGAGGTTAACCCACAGGGTAAGGAGAGTGGATTTGCTCCCAAAGCAACAGCTTTATTTTCTAGAACCTGAAGTCTTGAATTTGCAGAATCTTCAGCCTGAAATCCATTTTCTGTTGGAAGAAGACCCCTACTGGTCTCCCCAAGTATTGCAACCCTGCTCTACCAGCCCCTGCAAATGCCCACACAGAGAGGGGCTCCGTTTGGGATGCTCAGAGTGAAGCCAGTGGATTCCCAGGCATGCAGGATATGTGTGTGGTTTAATGGGCTGAAATAAACAGTTTGTGCTGGACTTGTAATCCTGGAGTTTCCAAAAAGTGTTGCAAAACACTCCAGGCAGACTCTGGAGTTTGTGTACTACAAGCTGTTTATCAATTAATTCCTTCTTTGCCAAACATTCTTACTTGGCCTACTGGGAGATGAGTTTGGTGGGAATACATCTCCAATTTTGTAATGAAAATCACCAGGGAAAGAGGCTCATGTTACAGAAGATGTGGCTGGAACAGGTGGTTCCCATACGGACGAGGCTAGTATGAAGTTCTCAGCTCATGTAATAAGGAAGGGGAACCTCTGGGATCTGGGATGTGGGGACTGTGCAGTAATCTGTGAGCTACACAACCACAGATTCACAGGAGGGTGAGGAGTGTAAGCCTTGAGGTAAAAAACAAACAAACATCCCCCCCCCAAAAAAAACAAGCAACAAAACCCTCACAAGATCAAGTCCATACTTGGCCTCTTCCTAGCTCTGTGACTGAGACAAGTCACTTATCCTCTGAGCCTCAGTTTCTCCATCTGCAAAATAGGGATCTTTGACGTTACCTTCTGTAATTTGCTTTACAGTCACAAGAACATACTTTTTCCCCCTTTGTTAAAAGGAAAAACCAAACTATAATGTATAGCTTTGCTGACTGTGCCCCAGGGTTAGAGACTAAGGAAGTGTATCAGCTTCTGGGGCTGTTGTAACAAAGTATACTGTAAACCAGGCGGCTTAAAGCAACAGAAATGTATCATCTCACACTTGTGGAAGCTAGACGTCCAAAATCAAGGTATCAGCAGGGGCTGTGTCCCCTCTATAAGGTCTAAAAAGGGTCCCTCCTTGCCTTTCCCAGCTTCTTCTGGTGGTGGCTGTCCATCCTCAGCACTTCTTGGCTGGCAGTTGACCCTCTCCCATCTCTGCCTGGAGGGGGGGGTCACATGGCCTCATCCCAGTGGTCTCTGTCTTCACAAGGTGTTGTCCTATTGTTATAAGGACACCATCACTGGACTAGGGCCCACCTTAGTGACTTTGTCTTAACTTGATGACATCTGCAAAGACCCTATTTCCAAATAAGGTCACATGCACAGGGACAAGGGGATAGGACCTCAGCAGATCTTTTGGGGAACACAGTTCAACCTTTTTTTTTTTTTTTAAGATTTTTATTTATTTATTTGACAGAAATGCAGCTAGAGAGGGAACACAAGCAGGGGGAGTGAGAGAGGGAGAAGCAGGCTTCCCGCTGAGCAGGGAGCCTGATGTGGGGCTCCATCCTGGGTCTCTGGGATCATGACCCAAGCTGAAGGCAGTCCCTTAACCAACTGAGCCACCCAGGTGCCCCCACAGTTCAACTTTTAACAGGTAGAAAACACTTTGTTTAATCTAGCGGTTTAAGGAGATTCTGGATGTGTCAAGGAGGGCCCCAAGCATTGGTGGGTGGGAGAGAAGACATTAGTTTAGTAGAAGCATAGAAAGTTGCTTGCTGATGATTGACAGCAGGAGAAGGAGAGAGCTTGGGGGAATGGGAGGGGACAACACATGAAATTCTCCAGGCAACAAAATTTTAGGATGGGGATTCTTAAATTTACTTCCAAATGTGTTCCCCCTGGCTTCCCATTACCCCCCAATTCTGTAGACTTTCTCTCTTCCTGCTGGCACCCCATTTTCCTTCTGAGGACTTGGGTTTTGCCCATGCTATAGGTCTGCCGGGCCTGGCCCAGGATCCCCACAGTCTCAGCAAGGACAGGAGGGCACAGGCGCCACGCCAGATGAAGCACAGCCTCCCTGGAAAAGGAAAGCGGGGGCAGGCAAGACAGGATATGGAACACATTGGATTTCGTTCATCCTGGCTCAGAAGGGCCCTGACCCAAATGTCTGCTGTAAACCCACCTTGGGTTCCAGAGCTCTTGGTTCAGATCCATTTCCAGGCCTGGGAGCACCCTCAGTGACCTTCCGGGAGACCCCCTCAGCTCAAATCAGCCAGATTCTCTCACACGGGCTCACAACAGGTTATCTCTAGAGCCCATTCTCCTGGCAGCCTTGTGTCAGCAATACTTTAGGAAAAACTAAAAATCAGAGCAGTGTCCAGCATGGGATGCAAGGGAAAAAAGACAGCAATTTCAGAAGAGCAGAGAATTTTTAAAAATCAGCACGTGTCAGCATGAAGGTATCTAGAAGAAATGTTAAAACCCTCAAGAATCCTTAGGGATCGTGGGGGCTGTAGTCCTGGATTTCTCACTGGGATCTCAGGTCTTGGTGTACATATTTAAAGGGGCGTACCCTACCGGAAGTCTACAAGATGTGGGCTTCTGGGGGCTGACACTCGGGGCATGGAAATGCCTGGTGCCCACTAACAGGACAGTGGTGACCGCTACCTGACACATTGTCCCCCCTGGAGTGGGCGGCCCCTCGCTTTTGGCCAGCGCACCACAGCCTCGGCCAGACTGCCTCCCCCGCTGCAAGCCTGGGTCCCTGCCAAGCTGGGCCCTTCCTGAGCACATGCTGTTTTGATTCTGCGCCCCTCAGGCTTTATTGGTTTTTCCTGCTAAATGAGGTGAGGTTTACCCAGCCCAGTGGCAATTCCCGTAAACGCTGGAGTCTCGACCCAATGTGGCAAGTTGACAGGGAGGCACTCCCTGAAGGCTGGGCTGGCTGGAAATGATGCTTCACCCCTTCCCAGGACGGTGATGAGGTTTGAGGGTTCTAAGGGGAGGCAGGGGTCCTATGGGCACCAAGAGTCCTGGGCTGGGGGGTAGGAGGTCTGGACTTCAGCCCTTGCTGGGCTAGGTGGCATTCTCCTCTCGTGGGCAAAATGGAGATCAAGCACATACCTCATAGCGTGGCTCTGGGCCTCCAGCGGGATTACAGAAATAGGATTAGACTGAAAACCATGACACTCTACCAAATGAAGGGATGTATTAGCAATCCTCTAGCTATCGTGATTATTATTATTACAACCTAAGATCTCTGGGAAGGCAGAATGTTAAGATGACCCCCAGTCACCTCTGACCTTGCCTAATCCTTTCTCCTTGGAGTGGGGACGGAACCTGTGAATATGAGATTATGCCTGCTGGGATTGTGTCACCTTCTATGGGAGAAAGGAGACTATCGTGGATGGGCCTGACCTTATCAGGTGAGCCCTTAAACAAGACCTGCTCTTCCGTCAAAAGAGGTCTAAAGTAAGAGAGGGATTCTGTGTGAGGGAGCATCTCCATTGATGGCTTTGAAGATCTGAGAGCCGTGTGACAAGGAATACTAGGATTTCTAGAAGCCGAAAGTGACCCCAGCCGGCAGCTAGCCAGGAAGCAGTGACCTCAGGGAACCCAGCGACATCCACAAAAGTGGATTTGTCTCCAGACCCTCTGGACAAGAACTCAGCCTGACTAGCATCCAGAATCAAGCCTCATAATGCCCTCAGCAGAGACCCCCAGCCATACCAACTTCTGCCCACCAGAGCTGGGAGCTTGTGAATGGGGATTGTTCTAAGCATCTGGGTTTGTGGAAGTCTGTTACACAGAAAACCAACAGACTCTGTCGATGAAGTCTTAAAATGGAAGGCTCCCAGGCGCCTGGTGGAGACGAGGTTCAGATCCTGACTACACAGCTCCCTGGCTGTGTGACAGCCACACCACCTCCCCCGCCTCCCAGAACCTGTTTCCTCATCTGTAAAGTGGGGATGGAAATTAAATGTGTGTGAAGCATTGGAGGAGGGTACCTCATTAGGGTGCACGATAAATGTTCAAGAAACGGGGGCACCATATGTATTAATGATTAGAAACCAGCTGATAGCTAACACCAGTGCACCTGTGGTCTTCAGAGCCCTGTCCCCCACACCGGGGACGTGGGACAGCGTCCTGGGAGTTACAGACCCTTAGGGAATTAGGACCCTGAAAATCACAACTTTGGAGACAATAGGTGAAACCCCATGACATTTAAGGATTTAGCCCGCAAAGAGAGCCCTGGTAGAGTTCCGTCCTCCAGATCCCCTTCAACAGGCTTTTCTGAGGAGGAATTTTGTCGCTCAGCTTCGGTCTGATTCTTTCTAAAGGAAGCCCAAGCACTTGCATCCCCGAGTTTATAGCGGCAATGTCCACAATAGTCAAACTGTGGAAAGAGCCCAGATGTCCAACGACAGATGAATGGATAAAGAAGATGTGGTGTGTACACACACACACACACACACACACACACACACACACACACACTGGAATATTACTCAGCCATCGAAAAAAGAAATCTTGGGCGCCTGGGTGGCTCAGTTGGTTGAGCAACTGCCTTCAGCTCAGGTCATGATCTTGGAGACCCGGGATCGAGTCCCACATAGGGCTCCCTGCTCAGTGGGGGGGTCTGCTTCTCCCTCTGACCTTCCCCCACTCACACTCACTCTCTCACATTCTTTCTCTCATTCAATAAATAAATAAAATCTTCTATTAAAAAAAAAGATCTTGCCATTTGCAACAACATGGATGGAACTAGAGGGTATTATGCTAAGTGAAACAAGTCAATCAGAGAAAGACAATTATCATACAATTTCACTCATTTATGGAATTTAAGAAACTCAACTGAGGAGCATGGGGGAAGGGAGGGAAACGATAGAATGAGCCGAAATCAGAGAGGAGGACAAGCCATAATAGACTCTTAATCATAGGAAAAACACTGGAGGTTGCTGGAGGGGAGGGCAAGGGGGGATGGGGTAACTTAGGGATAGACATTAAGGAGAGCATGTGATGTCATGAGCACTCAGTGTTATATAAGACTGATGAATCACTGAACTCTACCTCTGAAACTATTAATACACTATGTTAATTAATTGAATTTAAATTAAAAATATAAAATTAAAAATAATAATAAAGAAAGCCTGAGGCCAAGGCTCGGGCCAGAGGCTTACCCTGGACCCAGGGAGGCAGGGGTGTCCAATCTCCCAGTTCTACTACTGGCACGTGCCCTCACCAAACCTGCACCCCCAAATTCTCGCAGTCTCTGAACCTCACAGCCCCACCGCATGCCCGTGCGGTTCTCCCCTATTCTCAGAGCCATCCCAAGCCATGGCCACCCACCCACACATCCAGACTCCGTCAGTCCTCCTGTCTCTCTGTTTCCTTGGACCCCAGATTGGCAACACCAGACGGTGGAGACTATACATTCCGAATTAAACGCCCCTTGACTGCTTCCTCCAGCAAATCAAATCCACAATGAGATGCCATTTCATCGCCACTGGGATGACTGACCCTCTTCTGAGGCATGGACAACAAGCACCAGCGATGATTGGGGAGCTTGGAGCCTCGGACCCTGCTGGCCGGGATGAATCACGGGCAGCCACTCTGGAAGACAGTTTGGCTGTTCCTCCAGTGGTTCAGCACAGAGTTACGAGTCGGCAGGGCAATTTTCACTCCTCGATGTACACCCGGGAGAAATAAAAACGTGTCCACACAAGACCCGCACGCAAATATTCCTGGCAGCATTATTCTCTGTAGCTGAGAAGCCAAAACTACCCAAGTGTTTATCAGCCGACGAGTGGCTCAGGAAACATGGTGTAGCCATACAGTAGGCTAGTATTCGGCCATATAAAGAAATGAAGCGGTCATATATGTCACACCATATATGAATCTTGAAAGCATAATGCTGACTGAAAGAAGCCAGACACAGAAGGCCACATAGTATATGATTCTATTTCTATGGAATGTCCAGAATAGGCAAATCCATAGAGACAGAATACAGATGAGTGGTTGCCGGAGGCTGGTAGCAGAGAAGGATGGGGGCGGTGACTGCTAGTGGGGTTCCTTGAGGGGCTCTGGAAATGTTCTGGAATTCGTAGCAATGGTTGCACAACTTTGTGAATGTGCTTAACCGTACACTTTAAAAGTGTGCATTTTAGGGACACGTGGGTGGCTCAGTTGGTTAAGTGTCTGCCTTTGGCTCAGTTCATGATCTCAGGGTCCTGGGATTGAGTCCCGTGTTGGGTGGAGCTTTCTGCTCAGTGGGGAGTCTGCTTCTTCCTCTACCTCTGGCCCTCCCTCCTGCTCCCTTGTGCTCTCTCTTGAATAAATAAATAAAATCTTTTTTTAAAAAAATATTTTATTTATTTATTTGACAGAGAGAGAGATCACAAGTAGGCAGAGAGACAGGCAGAGAGAGAGGAGGAAGCAGGCTCCCCACCGAGGAGAGAGCCTGATGTGGGCCTCGATCCCAGGACCCTGAGATCATGACCCGAGCCGAAAGCAGAGGCTTTAACCCACTGAGCCACCCAGGTGCCCAATAAAATCTTTTAAAATAATAATAAAAGTAAATTTTATGGAGTTTTACCTCCATTTAAAAAATTGGTTGAAAAAAAGTCTTGGTGGCTTCTTACTAAGCTGGGTGACCTTGCACAGGTGACGTGGCCCGAGCGCCAAGTTCCCCGTCTGTAGAATGGGGCCATAACAACAGCGCTACCTCGTGGGTCTGCTGAGGTGACCTAAGAAGATACGAGAAAGCAGTGCTTAGTGAAGGGAAGTTTTAGAATTCACGTTAGGGTTTGTCACTGGCCGAGATGGGGGTGGTTTCCCGAGGGTCTGCCTCCTCCAGCAACTCTGCTTCTGTATTCCCATGCTGCCTGGCTGCTTTTCCCCCTCTTTCCACCAGCTCTACCTTGGCATGTGATGTTCCCGCCATTTCCTGCAACCCCCTGCATGTTATTTGTGGGCAAGTCCGAGCTTGCCCTTGCCTTGGGACATGCCCCCAGTCGGGCCTCTTCTGAGCCCCTTGCCCTGATCCACCCTCTCCCCCCGGAGCATCATCCTCTTTTAGAGGCATTCAAGGGAGTCACTGATGGCAGGCTGAATCCCACCCAAAAGGTTTCATTTCCTGAGCCAGGCTCTGAGCAGCTTGGACAGAAGAGTCGTCCTATTGTAGTGCATCACAAACTGCATGCGTGTACTGCCTTCCTGAGGTCCCCACGTGCCCATGCTGGAGTACCGCCTGTGTTACAAGGTACTGAATACTTCCCTGGAAATCACCTCACTTTTCAAAACATAAGCATATTTTGAAAGGACAATTTAATGATGACTGTAAATGAAGAGCCAGCATTGCTTGCCATCAATAAGAACATAAGCAGGAATTGTGAAACAGTCGCATTGAACACAAGCCGTGTCCAAGTGCAGGTAGGCACATTGCCTGCTAAGCCTGTTCTTTCAAGGGACGAAGTTTAGTAGGTCTTAGTGAGGCATTAAAGAAACTCTCGCTGGCATAATCGGGACTGGGAGATCACTGAAAGGGGATGTAGGTGATGGTGAGTCAGTGAGTCAGTGTTATTCATGCCCACTCCCTGAGTCATCTTCCCTCCCCTCCTGCAGCTTGTGACTTAAGTATCACCTCTCCGAGAGACTTTTCCTGGCTACTTATCTAAGTGGGACCAGCCCTGCCCCACCCCCCATTCTCCCAATTCCCCATCTCTCTTTTATTTTTCTCTTTAGTTTTTCACCAGCAAATATCCTACTCACTACATTTTCCTTGTCTCCGGTCTGTCCCTCCAGCTAGAATTCATGTCCCAAAGGAGCAGCCCTCCCTGGAGAGGGCCTGGTGCCTGGGAGGGACTCAGTAAATACCTGCTGAATGAATGAATGGGTGCATGCATGGCCGAAGGTGTCTTGTGCCTCCAGCGGCTTCATACTGTCTTTCCCTAGCTCTGTACCAAACCTTAACCCCTGGGAGGTGGCCCAATAAAGTTATTGAGTGTGCAACCTCCTGAGTGAATGAATGAATCAGTCACGAATTTTTGCCTGGGTAGTGAATTTTCCAGTCTTTGAGATAACCCAGGTTTCTTCATGTGTACAGGTTTCCAAAGGCCCTCATTCTAAATTCTTCCTGCAGACTGTCTCCAGGACCAAAAGAACGGAGCCTTTGCCAGGAAAAGGGGCTGAATTCTCAGGCCTCCGGTTGAGAGCAAACAGTGCTGGTTTCCCAGGAGAAGCAAGTTAGGGACCCCTTGCTCCTGTGGGAGCTCAGGAGGTGTGGGGAGAGCATCGTCCAAAGACAAACTGCTTGCCCACCCTGGCCGGCACCCTGTGGCACCCTGCCACGTGGGAGAAGCCAGCCAGACACGCAGGCACACTGCAATTACTAAGCAATCCTAAGTGCATCAAGATGGGCGCCCTGACGCCAGCCGCTCGGAGTGGATCTGGAATGAATTGGGGGCTTGTTAAGATCGCCAACTTAAGCCTCTTCTCACAGGAAAAATATTTATCTCACTGAGCTCTGCTTTTTGGAAAGCTGTGCCTGTAACCGTCCTCATCGATCTAGCAGAGTTTTGGCTATTTCTGGCTTTGTCTCCTCTCCTGTGTTGGACTATGCGTGCGTGTGTGTGTGTGTGTGTGTGTGTGTGTGTGTGTGTGTCCATGATTATTAAGCAATCAGCCAGAAGACACAGCCAGGACACTAGGCTCTTCTTCAACTGGAAAAAAGTGGGCACAAACTAAGTCTGTGGTATGAGACACAAGACATGGATATTTTATCACCAAAGATGCCCACTTGCAAGAGACAACTGTTTCTTCCCTTCCTTTTTTTCTTATCTAATATGCTCTTTTTTTCCTGGTTTGGGGAAAAAATACAGACCAATGGGAGGTGGAAAGTAAGTACTCCCATCCTTTCTAGGGGCCATGATCAGCCTTTAGAAAGCAAATTTTTCCATTGCTTTTCTACTCTTGGAGCCGAGGGCCTGGATTTGAATCCCAGCTCTGCCCATTTTTGCCTATGAGACCCAGATAGCCGTGTTACCACTTGGGACCTCTGTTTTCTCATCTGTAAGATGGAGAAATAATACACCACCCCCCATTATGCTGTTGAGAGGAGTAAATGTGAGAATATATACAGAGCTTAGCAGCGTTTCAGGCACATGGTAAATGATCCACAAATGGTACCTATCTTATAGGAGGAATATATATAATTTTTATACAGTATTACATATCTCACTATACCCCAACTGCTTGAGGTACATTACTTTTTACTCATTGCTAATTTGATATTCTATTCTTTAATTTGCATTTTAAAAAAGTCTGCCCACTATTTTCCTAACACTGGTTTTATTAGCTGCACTGCTGAATGTTTACTCTATGCCAAGCGTGGGCTAAGGGCTCCCCATAATATATTTTAATCACACTTCTGCTGTATACCCAGACTTGAACAGATATTCATACACCCATGTTTACGGCAGCATTTACTCATGATAACCAAAAGGTGGAATAACCCAAGCATCATCAACAGATGAACAGATAAACAAGTGTAGTCTCTCCCTACAGGGAATATTATTCAACCTTACAAAGGAAGAAAATTCTGACACAGGCTACACCATGAATGAACCCTGGGGACATGATGCAAAGTGAAGAAGGTCAGTCATAAAAAGAACTATTATGATATGATTCCTCCTACATGAGATCTTTAGAGCAGTCGAAGTCCTAGAGACAGAAAGTAGAATGGTGGGGGCGCCTGGGGGGCAGAGTCAGTTAAGCCTCCGACTCTTGGTTTCAGCTCAGGTTCAGATCAGCCCCCCACCCCCACCCCCTGGCCCCAGGCTCTTCGCTGGGCAGGGAACCTGCTTGAGATTCTCTCTCTCCCTCTCCCTCTCCCAAGCTTGCGTGCCCAAGCTCATGCTTGCTCTCTCTCAAATAAATAAATCAGAGAGAGGGAGAGAGAGAGGAATGAAGGAGGGAGGGAAGGAAGGAGGAAGGGAGGAATGGAGGGAGGGAGGAAGGAAAGAATGATGGTGGGAGGCAGCACCTGGGGGAGGGGAACTGAGGAGTTAGTGTTTAATGGGGACAGAGTTTCAGTTGGGGGAAATGAAAGCATCCTGGAGGTGGATGGTGGTGATGACTGAACAGCAATGTGAATGTGCTTATTGCCACTGAACCGTATGCTTAAAAATGGTTGAGGTGGTCAATTATATATATATTTTATTACCAGAACAAAAAAGTCTTAACGCATCTTCCTAACATCCTATAAGGTAGATTATAGGACACTTGGCTCTTCTTCAACTGGTAATCCCCCCTCCCCCCTTCCCCTAATTTTCCCTCCCCTCTCCCCCCTAATTCCTCCCTCCCCCAGTCTTTAAATATAATGAGAGGCGGGCTCAGAGAGGTTAACCACCACCCTAGAGTCACACAGCAAGGCCTAGGTGCCAGGTCCTACCCTCCAGGCCCGTGTTATTCTGTAGGAATTCTGTGGACATAGGCGTCAGAGGGAAACCAGCCCAACTCAAGGTAGCAGGAAAAGTTAGCCGTGCCTCCCAGCCCTCAAGATTCAGAGTTCAGTTCTAAATTTGTTCTCTGACCTTCTTGTGGGTTCTAAATTTGGCCAAACATGTTCTTCCAGCCTAATCGATGACGTGAGAGCATTGTTTTGAAGATCAAGCCTCTTTCCTGGTATGAAAGGAAGAAAATAATGCAGGTTTGTTTGGAGAAGTCACTTTGCCTCCTGTCCATGGCCCTCCGAGTGTGACCCAGGACTCGCTGACAGCAGAGACACGTCACAGATCCTGAGTCTGAATTTCTCCTTCTGAATGAACCAGAAACAGAGCCTCAGGAAACAGTGAAGCAAAAAAAAAAATCTAACTAGAACCAAACTTAAAAGTTTTCTTGACATTATTAATTAAGAACAAAATGAGACTCTTCAGATCGTCTCTGGTCGAGGAAGGAATATGCAGGGGCTAAGTCCCCACTTCTCTGGGAGGTAATGGGGTGGCTGATTGGTCTGTGACCCCTTTTCAGATACCCTCCTCTACTGAGGTGGGACAGACATGTGCCCCTCTGGTCTGGCCATCGCTATCTGAACAAGCCTGGGACACTGGACCCTGGAGAGACCATTCACTCACTGGCCAGAAACATAAGACTTCTGGTGCCTGGCCCAAAAGGATGAAGCTGGACATCAGATTCCCTCTGGCAGGAATGTGAACCAAGAGACATGGAAGAGCATTCCAGTTGGTGCAGATACTTGAACTGAAAGGTCATGGATATTTGGGGTGGGGGTGGCCGTCCTGGGGGCATAAGCACACAGATGTATGCAGAAAGAGGGTAGGTGCTATGGCACTCTGGATCCCAAAGTGTTGAGTGGCTGGATCAAACTTTACCTGAAATCCATATCACCACTAACTTCCATGGATGAGCCAACAAAATCTGTCTTCAAATTACTTTTGTTAGGTTTTCTGAATTTTTATATTTTTATATGACCAAAAGGAGCATCTCTATAACCTCTCAACACGTCCCATTTTTACCTGAAATTGTCAGAGTAGATTTATGACATAGAACCCAACAGACCACACCAAAGCAGAACCAGGCAGACAGAAACGCTTCGGCAGAGTTTAGAACTCAGAGCAGTGTCCCTGCACGTCCCAAGTGACAAGTTCCCCTTCTCTGGTCTGAAGCCCTGGGAGGAGGGGCCAGGAGGTTAGAACTTCACTGCAGGGACAAGCTGTCCTCACCACGACCCCTTCTCGGCCTCAGAACTACTGTTATCAGAATCTCTCTGAAGGTCCTGGACAAAGGGTGAAGCCGGGAACTCCTGAGGCTGAGGGCAGGCCAGGGGCCTGGGAGAGAAGGGGCAGGCTGGGGCTGGGGCAGAAATATGTCTTCCGTTTCCCTTGGGCCCCCACAGGACAGCTGTTGTCCACAGTAAGGTTAGCCAACAATAGGGACAAGTAGCATTTGCTGGATAGGCAGTGACCCAGGGCTGAAGGCACTGCCGAGGACAAGCTGAGGCTCATGAAAGCAACGAGTGGTGGCCCTGGGATCTGCTCCCCAGATGGTTCCGAGTGTGGCACCGTTTTCAGTTTGCAGCGAAGCTCTGATGATTGCGGCCACATCTGGCTGCAGCTGGTTCTGCCATCAGCAGCCCCTCCACATCCTCCCCGGGGCTGCAACGAAGGCACTGCGGATGAGAAATAGGACTAGCCACCAACTTGACCCTCCTTCCGCCTCTGCCAGACCCACCGGAGACGGGGGTGTGTCCAGCCTACCTGGAGCATCTGCTTTTGTGGTCAGATGGGCTGCCTTGATGAGGACCAGACCCCCCAGAGAAGGGGAAAGCCAGAGAAATTAAAAATAAATTTCCAAAAGGAAAGAAGCAATCATAATTGGCCCCATCTGTGAAACTGGGTGCTTCTCAAGGGCCAGGCAGGCACTGGGCTGGGGTTTACGCCCAGGTAGGGGACAGCACGGGTGCTGCCACAATCATGGCGGCCCCTACCCAGGAGGATGACTGTAGGCATCGGGGCCCAGCACCCATGGCGGGTTCTCCACCCAGAGTGCACTCAGGCCCCTCCTCTCAGATGGCCTGCCACTTCCACTATTCAGTTCCTACTTGTTTTCACGGGCCCCCAGAGGAGTCTGTGGCACCGGGACCCAGTGGATTGGAGTCCTGGCCCCTCTGTTCACTGACTGTGTGACGTTGGGAGGACATCGGTTCCCTTTGAGCTGCGTTTTCTCACCTGTCCATTGGGGGGGGTGCTTGTTGTAGCCCAGAAGTTTCTAGACTGTGGACCGCACCTCTCTGCGGGCCATGAGAGTCATGACAGGCATTTTTTCTGCTCTTCAGCCTCCGTGGTGACATTCTCCCAAGTGCACACGCCACTCTTTCTGGGAATGCTGGGAATGATCTGAGGGCAGGAATCCCACGTGCTTCTCTGTTCCCACCCAGCACCTTGCAGGAAGCTGCTGTGGGAAACGATGTGCTTAATGGTTCTCCAGTGACTCACATAGTCTGTTCTGTTCCCTTCCATGACGGCTGCTAGCCCAAGGAGTGCAGCCCGTCAGAAGTGGCCTCAGGCAGACCTGACCTCAAGCCGGGCTCTGCCCTTACTCAAGCATGGCCATGAGGCGCTCTATCCCCTCCCTCCAGGCCTCTGCTTCAGTGACTGTTCTGGGTAATATCTCCACCTGTTTTATAGGATTGTCTTGTGGATTTGGATTAATTGATGCAAAGCTCTTGGCTTTGTGAGAGGTGCACTGTGAGCCCCACGTCAGCCCACTGCATATCACATTTGTCACATATGCATATCATATATGTCGCAATAGGCTCCTTGGGGTCAGGACACCCCTTTTACGTTCCTCCAGTCAAATCATCAGCTGGTTCGGGGCACCTCTGTTCTTCTTCTGATGGGGTGTGGCCCAGCTGGGCAAGTAATGGCCATGTCAGGGCTTTCTCGCTACTTTCTGGCTTTTCCTAGACTGGTTGCCAGCCATGTGTCCTCCCCTGCCCCCATCCCCAGAAGGGAGTAACTTCAGCATCACCCCCATTTGAGAATGTGAACCTAGTAGAGCACGTTACCCAGGTTTATTGCATTTAAGGTAGGGCCTCCAAAAGCCCACTGCAATGTCTGTGGATGGACCAGTGGGTCCCCTGCCTCACACTGCCCGGCTTCCCCCTATGCTGCACTCAGCTCCAGACGGCACTCAGCGAGAAAGGTCAGTGGCTATGCTCTCCGCCTTTCCTCAGACCTCAAGTCTGTTTGTTTTCCATGTGCAGCAGCTGTCTGGAGTGGAAATCTCCACTACGGGACAGACCTCTCTATGCTAGAATCAGGAGAATGCCATAGGAAAGGAGGCCGCCTACGCATTAGGAGGGCCGGTCACTGAGTTCCCACACGACAGTATTCTTGTCTCCATGGACTGAGAAGATAAACTGAAGATCGATATTGGCTCATGTTCTGGCACCAACTGGTGGATACAGGTTACTTCCAGTGTAGTGTTGAGATGGATTCCGAGGCCATATTGGGGCTCACTGGGAAGCGGTGTTGTGGTGGATTAGCAGTGTCTTCCACGAACTCAAGGATGGGATGGATGTTACACTTGGTGTCACAGAGTTGCCATACCAACCCCAGTGTTCTGTAAGGTTCCTCAAAGCTTAAATGGCTCAGGGTCTTAAGGTCTCCAAGGATCACACAAAACTTAAGAAGGTCTCTCTGTTAATTTAACCTTATTCTAACAACACCACAGGTGTTTCATGGTGAATGCTCCCTTACCCCTTTTCACTGACCCCCATATCCTTATAGCCACCATGATGGGTTCAGCCAAGGCCATCTCCACCAGGTCAGGTCACTGAAAATCAGTCCTATGATCCCAACTCCCACCCACCCCACTGGATCCAGCCATACCCGACGCCAAATCTAATTCTATATTTTTAAGTTATAAGAGCCAACGCATTTCTTTTTTTACTGGGTTTTCATCACTTATAACTCACAGAGTCCTGAGGCACAGATTCTTTCTTATTCCCAGTCAGGCCCCAAAATGAGGGCCAAAAAAAGGTTTGGCTAGTATGACAGTGAGAACATTTGGGACTCTGTTTTATTCCTGTTTGATCCAGCCAAGGCAGGAGGCCTAGAATGCAGAGAAAAGATGCCAGTTTCTTCAAATGCAGAGACCTTGGAAACACCTGCAAGGGGTCCCTGTGATAAGACAGCCTCTGCTTGGAACAAGTAGAGCCTAAAAGGGAACAAGTTGTCTGGAATATCCTTTTATGCCCCTCAAAGTGTCGTTTTCATGAATGCTTTCTCCTTAGCTTCCTGGGACACTGAATCTAGCTTGGTTGAAATTTGTTTAAAAACCTGGGCATGGGGGCGCCTGGGTGGCTCAGTTGGTTGGGCGACTGCCTTTGGCTCAGGTCATGATCCTGGAGACCCAGGATCGAGCCCCACGTCGGGCTCTCAGCTCGGCTGGAGGCCTGCTTCTCCCTCTCTCGCTCCCCCTGCTTGTGTTCCCTCTCTCGCTGTGTTTCTCTCTGTCAAATAAATAAATAAAATCTTAAAAAAAAAAAAAAAAAAAACCTGGGCATGAATCATAAATACTCTTGGGAGAGCATTAACAATCAACTAGCAACATACACGTCCCTCCACCCGAGCCCATCTCCTCCAGTCAAATGAACTGGAACCTTTCCACCTTGTCCCCAGAGAAAACTTCCCTGCTTGTTCTATCTAGAACATTTCAGAGGCTTCTGCTGTAAGTTTTCACATATCCACATGCAGCTCAGCTTGCTGGCCTGGCTCTTCCACTGGGAAGGGAAGGCAGGAGCCACAACAGGGAACTAACAGCTCAGAGCATTTCTGGAGTCTGGCTCTTGAAGTTTGTTTTTTCATTTTTGTTGTTTTTTTTTTTCCCCTGGGGCAAATTATTTTCTCCCCCTCCTCATTCAGGAACCTGAAAGTCACAGCAGCAATGAAAGCCTAGTGAAGGCTTTGATGTCAGATAGACCTGAGGACAAAACCAAGGCTGTCACATTCTTGCTGTGTCATCATGAACAAGTTGTTTCACCTCTCTCTGAGCCTCAGCTTTCTGTAAAATTCAGGTGATAATACTACCCACCGTGTTGGGTAGTATTCTCAGCTTCTGAGAACCTGATACTGGAATGCTCAGACAGCCTGACATAGCCCGTGGTGTTTACAGTATTAGTATTTGTGGTTCTCTCCTTTAGATCAGCTTAGACCAGGGCGGGGATGAAGGAGGATGGAGGAGAGAGAGTGATGGAGAGTGAGCAATCTCAGAACCTTGGCAGCATTCAGCCCTGGGGGTCCTGACACCACACCTTTTCAGCATGCCTGCTCACACTCTGGAGATCTGTTGCCTCACCTCTCCGAGTTTTCTTTCCAAGAAAGATGGCTCTTCCTTCCCTGCGTGGGGGATCTGAGGCTGGCCCTCTGCCCAGGTCCCAGAGTCTGCCGACAGGGACCAAGCTGTGACAGAGGCTCTGACCACCCAGTCCACGGTACTTTGTCACAGTCCCTGAACAGACAACACTGACTGTTACACTCACTGCTCTCAATGTTTCTCCTTCAGCACATTTACCATGACTCTATCTGATAATTTCTGTAACAAGTAATAGTGTGAAGACTATGTGCTTTCTTCTGTGCCTCTCTGGGTAAACAGTCCTTCCCCTTAGTCCTCAGATATCCATCTGCCTGGGAACGATGTGCATTCCTATAGAGGAGCAAAGAGCAGGATCATGGCAATGTTCAGTTGCTCATGATCAAACAGATTTTGCCACAGACAGTAGACTTAAAAGTCACCACTGTGAGAAAACATTTTTTTAGGTCCTTTAGATGTCAACGAACATAGCAAAGGCATAGCACTTTCCCAAACTGTCCAGAAAACAGAGTCTCCCTTCACCCATGACCCCAGGTTTGCTAGCCAGGGCAGAAGGAGAGCATGCACAGGAGAAGGGAGGACATCCTGCTTCCCCTCTCTTCACTTCAGCCCAGAAAGCACAGGGGCACAGAGGAGGGTGGTGGTGTGGAGTAGGAATGCAGGGGCTACCTGGGTTCAAATCCCAGCTCTGCCTCTTAAGAACTCTCAGACCGAAAGCAAATTATTTCACATCTCTGAGCCCCAGTCTCTTCATCTATAAAATGGGACTCAAGAGTACTTCTTCACAGAGTTGCTACGAATGTGTGTGAGTTAGTGTGTGAAGTGCTTAGTGTAGACTCTGGTATTTACCGGTATTCTAAGTATCGGCTACTTATATTTCATTTTGTTATTTATTCATATTTTGTTTGCTTGTTTGTTCAATACAAGTAGAGCCTGCTCCAAAAACAGAGGTTTGCATTGACCCTCTGGAGACTTGAGAGAGAAGCTACATTGGGACCACTGCCCACCAGTTTAAGTTGGGGGAACAGTTTAAATGCCCCAGGTTGGAAAGAAGCAGCCCTCCCCAATGTTGCAGTTTCCCTGGCCAAACGGGGTCCTCCCATGGCTGTGATGGGACCCAGGATGTCTCTTTGCATAGGAAGGACCCTGTGTTAGGAGGGTGGACAGCCCCAGCAGGGTCCAGATGCAGTGGAGGCAGGGCTCTGAGCCAGGGAAGAGAAAAGTCAGCCAGGCAGGGCTCTGGGCCCAGAGCATGCATTCTTCTAGTAGCCGCCAGCCTCAGCCCCAAATGCCAGGAAGACCTGTAGTGATCCTGGGCAACAGAATGGCTAGAGACCCCGACCCCCTCCACCAGGGAGCCTCCGGAGCTCCAGACCCCATGCCACCTCAGCGGGGCTGAGGATAGAGCGGAAGGAAATCTGAGACCGAACATTACCTAAAGGCCTAAAGTACTGGGTCAGATTAAATTGACCAGATTAGACTAAATCTAGTGTTCTTCCTTGTTGCCCTGGGACTAGGGTTTGTGAGAAATCTCAGCTCAGTTACAGGAAAAAATGAAAATACTTTTTTTTTCCCCCTGCAGAGGCACGTGATGCTGTGGGTAAAGATGCAGCCTCAAGGTCCATCACCCCATGCGGCTGCTGGGGCTGGAACGGCCCCTGCCCGAAATGCGCTAGGCGCTCAACAAACACCCCCTGAGAAAGTTGAGCGCGCCACTCGCTCCTAACTGAGCATGGCGGACAGGTGGCGCGTGTCTGGGATTGAGGAGGAGGAACTCCTCCTGGCTTCCTTCAGGGAGAGGGGCCAGACAGGGTCCCGCCGCCTGGCCTTCGCTCTCTCCGCTTTAGTGCCAGCGGACCCACTGACTTGCTTAATGCAGAGAAAGTGGCAAAAGTCATGCGCCGCCACCTCCACCAACAGTGACTCATCCCCGTCCACAAGCACCTGCGCACATGCACACCTGCGCACTAGGCACCTGCGCACATGTGCACACGCACGCACATGGGCTTGCGCATGCGCACATGCCCCCGCACGCAGGCACCTTCGGGCGCCTTCCTGGCGGGCTGACTTTGTCCGAGTGACCCGCCGTGCCGGAGAGATCCTAGTGGCTCGGAACAGAGGGCCACCACCCCAAGAAGTGACTCCTGCCTGCGTTGCCGAGCAAACCGGGTAGCGGATCCTGCCCCTGAACCTTGAGACGAGTAGAGTCCCGCGGACGCCTTGCCGTGCCTGTGACAGAGCCTGAAGCGGAGGACCCGGCCGCCATATCTGCACCCTGACCTGCCGAAACTGTAAGATCGTAGACATGCGTTGTGTTAAGGCACTGAGTTTTGGGGACATGTGTCACACGAGGTGGATAACTAATCCAACCCCTTGTTAGCTCAGTGCCCCTGACCCAGCTACTTATATTTATGTGTGTCCCTTGATCTAGAAAGGGACGTAATAAGTGCGCCCCCACCTTCTGGGTTCATTGTAAGGTCCAAGAGAATGAACAAATGAATGAACGGGACAACTGGCTGAGCGGTAAGATTACAGAATTGGGAAATGAAGCCCCGAGGGGTAGGGCACAGCGAGGCTGTGGAGAGCCCTCACTGGGTAGCTGCCACAAGGACGAGTGCCCTGCCAAAACCCCCAGGAAGGTCCCTGACCAAAGCGAAGCCCCACCTCCACCCTCACTTTGTCCCTGAGTTTCTCCTGGGGCCCTGAAGGACCAGTGCCTGGGGTAACCGGCTGGCTCAGTCCTGGAGCAGCATGCAACTCTTGATCTTGGGGTTTGAGTGCGGGCCTCAAACTGGGCATGTAGCTTACTTAAAATAAAGGACCCATGCTCAGAGCTGCCTGTGGTCAGGGTGCCCAGCATCTCTTACCCGCCACCTGGCCATCCCTTCACTGTGTTCTGCCATCCCTTCTTCTTGGATTATGTTCCCCATGGAGCTGCTGTTGCCCAAAAGCTGACCAGGCTTGGTGCCATGGACACAAACAAGCCGGCAGCCACAGCATCTGATAGCTCTGGAAACTGACCCTCGTGGGACAGCAGCAGCCAGCTGGCATGAGTACCACGAGTTGGCCACAGCTCCTGGGCAGTCAGACCTGAGGGAGACAGGGATAGGGAGGAGGGGTCAGGCTTCAGCCTTCCCATGGTAACAGATGGCTGATTCCAAGTCAGAAGAGACTTTCTACTTGGAGGTATGTCCCACCATCCCTGCCCCAGGTCTGTGTGATTCCCCAGACCTGAGCTGGACCTGCTGTGATGCCCATCTCCTAGCTACCACTTCAGTTTTTAGGGCCCAGAGATGCATACATCCATCCCCCATCTCATTTGGGTTTATAGCCTCTTGGGCAGAAGGGGCACAGGAACCACATGGCTGTTGTCTGTCCTCCTTTCACTGCTGAGCTGGGGATGTGAATCAGACCCTTGATGTCCATAGGCATGCACACTGGTTGCCAGTCCATGGGCAGCTACCTGTAGCAGGTGGTGGCTTGTGGTAAGCCCTCCTCCTGGGTCCTCCCCACTCGAACTAATCCCCCTTCTTGGATTCTGGGCACACGGGCTGGCCAGGCTGGGTGGTAGCCAGCATTAGCACTGGCCTCCCAAGTGCCTTGAGGGACAGGGACTACAAGAAGCCTCCTGCAGCGTGTGGGTGCAGCAAGTTAGGAGCCTGCCCCTAGACCCACAGCCAGAAGGCACCGTGCTGCTTCTCTCTTGTCCTGACTAGCTCTTCTATGTACCCCAGCAGCCCAGCACGATGTGATTAACATTCTTTAGAACTCTCTGTGCCACTAGCTCAGGAAACCCGTATATGCCCCCAAGGCAGGTTCTGTTAAAATCCCTGTCTTACAGAGAGGCTGTCTAAGGCCCGGCTGGTCAGTCGGGGAGGCAGGATTTGAACCCAGACAGGTCTGGCTTTGGGGCAGTGCTCTCTAGGATGTGGCTTGCTCCTACACACTTGCTGGCCGCTCTCTCAACTCTTAATATCTGCCATCCCACCCACCCCCAGGGTGCAAGGCGCCAAGTTCTGCAGGCTGGCTTTGTTCCTGGGGAGCCCCTGATCTGTCCAAGGGCCTCCAACTTGCTCACTGGCTAGGAGAAGGCTCCTGGCTCTCTATGCTGACAGAGCAGCTATTTCCTGGCCCCAAAGCCCCAGTTGTTGGAAATTACAGTCCTTCCTCATGGCTGCAAGCTCTTAGAGCTTTGAGACACTCCTGACTGCACACACCTCCCATTAGCCAAAGCAAGTTATTTCCATGGCCGTGACACAGGCGTGTTAAAAGGTAAACTGCCATACATCATCTGGCAGCACACTCATCTGTCTCTGTCAGGCCCCATTCCGGCCCCACCAGGCCCCTGCTCTCCCCTGGCTGTCAGAGAAACAGTTTCATCCTTCCCGCAAAGGCCTTCACCAGGCCTGGCCCAAGGAGTCGGGGTTTGTGGACCCAACAGAGTGAATCACTTTGCGAGCATTGTCTCAGTGACGAATAAATCACACCCTAATGGACCATTTTTCCATTTGTAAGCCCATGTCAAGACTCCTAAAATGTTACCAGATGTCAAGGATAAAATGTATGCGTCTGGTATACTTTTACACGCACAAGGGTCGCAAGCTTTCTGCCCGTAGGAGAGCCGGGCACCGTGACCACATGCAGAACGCAGCGTCGTGTTTGCCCTTGTGAAAACAAGATCCAGCACCCCTGCACACCCCCCCCACCTTTTTATAGCCTTTTGGGGGGAGATTTGTCTGGAGAGAGTGGAGGGAGGTGTGGGCCAGGAGACAGCATAGGTCGAATGGTTGGGACTCTGGGAGAGAAAGAACGATGACTCCAGGCCCTTGGAATGGGATTGGAGGGTCTCAAAACCTTGCCAGCTTTGGAGTCAGAGAAAAGGTTTGCTCCCAGATGTGCTATTTACCAGCTGCAGGACCTGGCACAAGTCAGTACACCTCTCTGGCCTCAAACAGAGGTGATCCTAGAACTCTCTTCACGGGGCTGTAGAGAGGGCTGAGCGAGGGAGGGAGTGGAAAGAGCACAGAGGCGTGCCCAGCGCACTGCTGGTGCCGCACAAAGTCTGCAGGAGAGGTGCCGTGGGAGGAGCTGCTGTTTCCCAGGTGCTGCAGCCCCCCCAAAGTCACATCTGCCCACAGACTTGGAATGTGACCTTTATGGAAATAGAGTCTTTACTGACAGAACTAGTTAAGATGAGGTCACACTGGATTTGGGTGGCCCTGAATCCAATGACTGGTGTCCTTGGAGGAGGAAGAAGGCCATGAGAAGGCAGCAAATATCTGCTTATTCATTTGTTTACCTGCTCAGGGCAAGGGTGGCGGCAGGCAAGGCCACCCCCCCCCCAGGGGGCCAACACCCCTGGTCCAGGGAGCCCTCTGGCCCATTTAGTACCTGCACACAATTCATAAAGTTACCCCTGGATTTTCATGATCTGGATTTGCTGTGATCGCTGCTGCTGTGTCGTTAGTGTAGGGCGGACAGGGGCAGAATAGAGGCAAAACCACACATCACAGCGCGGTCAACAGCAAAGCTCCCCCAGCCCGAGTCAGGAGTGTTTTTCCACCAGGAAATAAAAACAGTTCATGTGAGTTTGTTCACCCTTTGTCCCAGGACACAAAAATGTCAGAAATGTGCAAGGGCTCTGGCCGCAGAGCGACACTGTATCTCACCCCCAAGGTCCATTTCCTGCACAGGGCAGAGGGTCAGGGTGAAGACCACTGCACAGAGTCAGGACAAGTGAGTCCTGCTGTGTGCATGCCATGGAGGGCCGGTGAAGCTCCCTTCCTCTGGGCCCTGGATTTCTTATCTGTAAAATGAAAGTGATGATACCTGATGCCTGGTCCCTCAGCTCACAAACTAGAGCAAGGGTCATAAATGCGGCTATGTTCCTATGGGGCTCTTTCCTCTGTTCTCCCAACCGCGTCAAAATTGTGAGAAATGAGTCCCTCAAACAGGGCCTCTCCCAGACCCCACTCTATAGCAAACAGACGTGACCATGTCTCTCAGTCCATATGTATTCACTAAGCGCCAGCTGTGTGCACGTTGCAGTTCTTGTTTCTGGGAGGCTATTTACAACCATTACCACTACTGATGATCAAGGTCAGAGGTCACCACCAAGTACTGAGCATTCATAGACCCAGAGCATCGCGTGCTTTGTCTCTCTTAATCCTCGAGACGCATCTGCAAGATCATGCCATCAGAACCCCGTTTTTGAGAGAAAACTCAGTTCAGAGGGAGTACTACTCACTCAGGCCACACAGTGAGTGTGGACTCCCTTTAGACTCTCCTCCAAATGAGACATTCTGCCTGCAAGGACCCACAGCCCAGTGTGGTGAGAGCCAGACCTGCCCGTAGCGAGACATTCCTCACACAAGCTTGTATTTCTCACGCCTGACATGGTGTCAGACACTTCCTAGTGTTACAGCGTATTACGTCACTGCGACCTCCCAAGACCTTCCGGAGACGTTGTTGCCCTCACTGTGATCACCATCCCATGCAAACAGAGGACACAGAAGGGCAGGGGTTACTTGGGTGGGAGCCCTGAGAAGTTAGGACCAAATCCAGCTTTTTTGCACATCTGAGATTCTGAGTCACCGTGCATTTTGCGTCCCCAAAGGGAGCTGGATACCACTGGTGCTAAATCAGTGCAGAGATAGTCGGGGGTATTTGGAGTCCAGATCCCAGGAGACTTTGCAGAGGAGGGGCAGAACCTGCATGGTGCAGATTCCCTCTCCCCAGACCCATCTCAGGACATTTGCCAGAACCTGGGAAGTAAATGGCCCCGGCCCCAACCTTGTGAAACTCACCGCTTGGTGCCTCACTCCCCTGAGGGCCTTGGGAGGAATCTGTCCCACCTGGCTTGAGGAGAGCCTGACCCGGCCTCCCACTGGCCTATCCACATGCCAGGCCAGGGCTGACCCTTCACCCACACATCTTTCATTCTGTAGGCCCCAAGAAGCAAAGTCCAGAGCCAAGGTTATCGTGGGGGTCACATACCTTAGGGGAGGGATGGATACACAGAGCCACAGGCTATTCAGTGCAGCATTATGTGCGATCACAAAAGATTGGAACCGACCTGAGTCCGTCAGCAGGGGACTAGGTGGAGGTACTTTGGCACAACCACATACGACTCAGGTGTCAACGGGGGAAGAGCGAGAGGGTTTTGAGTAATAAAAGCTGATGTTTATGAAGGATTTGAGCCTCTCCCACGTGCATTAACTCATCTGATTTTACATCAGTCCTAGGAGGAGGTGCCATTATCATCAATTTAAAATGAGAAAACGGAGGTACCCAGAGGTCAGGTCGCTGGCCCAAGGCTCATGGCTACGCCGTGGAGCCGGGTCTTGGTGCTTTCAGAGCACATCAGAACCACCCTGCCTTCTCGCCTCCCTGCTCCTCCATCTCGCCAGGGGTCCCTCCTCCAGGAACTCCCCAGAACCTGGGAAAGCAGACAACCTTCAGTACTTCCCAGTGCGCACTGGCCTGGGGAGCAGGTGTAATCAGAGGGGCCTCACTAAAGCCTCCTGCGTCTGCAGCAGATGCCGTGGTAGCCAACTGCTCTCTACAGTCAATCACGGCCAGCAGGGCCCACTGATTATTTTTATAGCCTTTCCTGGAGTCATGACAAGGAAAACTTAACGATCCACAGGACCCCTTTCGTCACGAACAGCCGGGTTTCATGGTTAGGAGGCGGAGGAAGGAAAGAAAGAAATTACTTTTTTCCCCACTTTGGAGCTAATCAACAAAACTCAAGGCTGGGCGGGCAGCATGTTAGTGTTGAGAAAAGCTGTTCTCAAGCAGAACTAATTGGCAACAGAAATGGAATTTTCCCCCCCAAAAAAGTATAAACATGCTTTATCCCTGGGAATTACCCTTTGGAATAGGTATTCCAGACATGCTGTGTGTAACTGCCCGTGCACAGCCATCCGCCTCCCCCAGGCAAGGCCAGAGGTGGCCCTCATGGGCTGCCACTCAGCCAGGTGGGCCTTTTTCGCAATAGGATGGTCACAAAGGTCACTGGCCCAGAGCAGCCCAGCCTGGAGTGGACGTTTGCTCTCCTCTTGCGCACCACTTCCCTCCTCCTAGAAATAGCAGTTGACTTGGGTGTCCTGTGCCCTGATCCCCAGACACTGGTTGGGGGGACTTCATCCCCTCTCAGCTCTGGGGATGAGCCCTGGCAGATATAAGCTAATGAATGTATTCCGGGGAAATCTGGGGAATAGACATACAACCCAACAAGAAACGAAGGCAAGGGTGCCTGGGTAGCTCAGTCTGTTAAGCGTCTGCCTTTGTCTCTGGTCATGATCCCTGGGGTCCTGGGATCGAGTCCCATGTCAGGCTCCCTGCTTAGTGGACAGCCTGCTTCTCCCTCTGCCACTCCCCCTGCTCCTGCCTGCTCACATGCGCTCTCAAATAAATAAATAAAATATTTTTTAAAAAAGAGCATCTAATGACGCTTCTAGAAAAGAGATTCTTGGGATTTTAGAGGTGCAGAGAGGTTGAGTACCTGCCCAGAGTCACACAGCATGGTAGTAGGGGATCCAGAATATGAACCCAAGTCTGTAGGATTGAAGATTTGTGACATTTAACTCCTAGGCTCTATGAAGAGATGGCATAACCTCTGGAGGGAACCAGACAGACCAGATTTAACCCCATCTCTGCCATTTACTACCTGTGGAATTTCAGGCAAGTTACTTGACCTCAGGGCACCTGGGTGGCTCAGTCAGTTAAGCATCTGACTTGGTTTTGGCTTGGGTCGTGATCTTGCAGTTATGGGATCGAGCCCTATGTTTGGCTGTGCGCTCAGTGTGGAGACTGCTTGATTCTTTCTCCCTCTGCCCTCTCTCTCTCCCTCTCTCAAATAAATAAATCTTTTGGGAAAAAAAAAAAAAAAGGTGCTTGGGGTGCCTGAATGGCTCAGGTATTGAGCGTCTGCCTTCGGCTCAGGTCATGATCCCAGAGTCTGGGGATCAAGTCCCGTGTCAGGCTCCTTGCTCGGTGGGAAGCCTGCTTCTCCCTCTCTCGCTCTGCCTGCTTGTGTTCCTTCTCTAGCTGTGTTTCTCTGTCAAATAAAAATAAAAAATAAAAAATCTTTTTTAAAAAAGTTGCTTAAACTTCGTGCTCCTCAATTTCCATATCTGTGAAGTGGGCCCTCTAAGAGCAGCTCTGTTTGTGGGATCTGAGGGTGGAATGGATTAACAGCAATAGAGGTAGAGTGTGAGCAGTGGTGCTGATCATGGCAGGATTTGTCCCCCCCATCACTCTGGGT